>CAUDMG010000189.1:477500-505000 GCA_958450375.1 Homarus gammarus | reverse complement strand
AGCTGTGCATTGCACCTGAGTGATATTCAAAGCCAATTGTAATTCAACCTTTAGGGCTATATATTGCACTTTGGACTTCACTTTCTGAGCTTCATGTTACAAGAACGCATGTGCAAATATGACGCACCTGAGTCGTCAACATCACTGAAACGCTTACTCGATTTCACCTTCAAGGCAAGCCAACGCCAGCGACTGCTTTCGAAGACGCCAATTACATACAGTAAATTCAACGCAGCATAACATAAATATGCCTAGGAAGATGTAACGCAGCATGGTCTTCAACGTGAACACGAAAACAAAAGCCATAGCGAATTCACCGCGAAATCAACAGTCTGATATTGCAAGTACCAGTAACTGCCAAATTAAATACAAAATTATGCGTAAAGTTTCGATAGTCATAGAAAAAGGATAAAATTAAAATAAAAAGTTGTAACAATAAGAAGGGAAGTGAACGATACGGAGATGAAGCCATGAAGTACGGCGATAAGTGAAGGCTGTTGAAATAACGCTATAAATAATTGAATGAACGATGTCAACTGAAAATAATCATATGTGATTATTCTAATATTATTTATTATAAAATCAAGTTTGTATCGTGGGTTCGTATTTTATGTATATTTTATGTACTGTTAATATTACTGTCATTTCGTGAATATTTTTATATCTTGTAAAATAGTAAATAAGTTTTCCATTATTTACTGTGATTATATAATGACTAAATTATCTGGACATTGGCTCTCGCATTATAACATTGATAACTGAATAATTAGTTAATAATTTAATGAATAATGAGTCATTAATAATCGAACATATTATTAAGAAAAATGACATTCAATGATTAAATGAGAAATTACTAAAGGTAATTACATGAATAATTCAGTGAAGAATTTAATGGCCATATGATGATTGGACGAGAGAATCAGGACACAGTGATTGGTAATAATGATCATAGCGACGAGGCTCTCAGAGGATTGGTCACTCATGTACAGCTCAGCGTGAGTTACCTGAGTGACACCACACCACCTGGTAACACCATTATGGTGCAGTATGAATGAGTGAGTGACAGTGACTGTTGTTTCCACACGTGGTAGTACACTTAGTGAGGGATTTGTACACCTGGTAAAGGTCTTGTACACTTGGTGGGAGAGTTGTACAGCTGGTGAGGGAATTGTACATCTAATGGGAGAGTTGTAAACCTGGT
This sequence comes from Homarus gammarus, assembly GCA_958450375.1. NCBI lineage: Eukaryota > Metazoa > Arthropoda > Malacostraca > Decapoda > Nephropidae > Homarus > Homarus gammarus. The sequence goes on along the minus strand of CAUDMG010000189.1, from coordinate 503,799 downwards.
GGGACAGTTGCATACCTATTGAGGAAGCTGTATACCTAGTGGGACAGTTGTACACCTGGTAGGACAGTTTTACACCTGCTGGGACAGCTGTACAGTTGGTGACTCGTCCGTAGATGTTGACATGAAGGACCTCACATGGTCATGTAGACACCAGGTGGTTTAATGTTTACGTGATATATAAGTGACTCGCCCTCGGGTGTTGACATAAGGAGCTCACGTGATCATAGAGACATCGGGTGGTTTGGTGTTCATGTGGTGTATTGACTCGTCCATAGATGTTGATATGAAGGACCTCACGTGGTCAAAGAGACACCGGGTGGTGCTCACAATACCTCAGTCTCTGCTAGGTGGTGTTGTGTTATCTGATGGTCAGGTGTAAAGCCGACCCACGGTTGTTCCCAGGGTGGATTGATTAACACCGCCTGATCAGAAGATGGTGGTCGGTTCTCAGAGGTGCATATCTCACTGGTGAGACACGGCTCTCGCTGGTACTGTCTCGTGCTGAATTCACTGGCTTAAACACTGTTAATCACTGTTCAACACTGATCCCACTTCTTTCTGAAACGAATTGTTACTTTTGGCGGGATTATGTTGATATTCCTGTGGTGAGGATGGGTGGAGGAGGACTTATGAATGGGCCGGAACATTGGCCGGGGGCAGCTGCCGCAGCAGGAGTAACAGCCCTGTAGGTCTTGACCCTCCGGTGATCAAGGATGTGTGTGTGTGTGTGTGTGTGTGTGTGTGGTTGTGTGTGTGTGTGTGTGTGTGTCAGCGCTAGAAAGTACACTACCAATCACTGCTCAAGCGAAACACCGATGTGGATGTCCTGACTACCCAGCTGTAGAGCGTTTTTTCTCAACTTAGAAAGAATGCCCCGCCCCCTCATCAAGAGTTACAGCTGATTGGCTGTTGCAAACCTGTCCCATTTTGTCCTGAGTAATGACGTTTTCAGTTGCCCGCCAGCGATACGTTTACTATTCGTTAGGTGACTGTAAAGTAGCTGCATTGGCAGTCTACTGTCGTCCATGCGGGTAACATGGCCAGTCCAACGTGGCTGTTTATGGATAATGGTAACCTCGATCCTCCTACAGGTGGTGTCAGCGAGTACTGGCATTTGTTCGCTTGTCTTGCCAGTGAACTCAGAGGATGGAACATAGACTAAGTTGGAGAAAGTTTTCAAGTGCCTTGAGGTGCCTCCTGTATGTGACCTATGTCTCGCTGCCATATAGCAGGGTGGGGAGGTGTACTGTTCTATATACGCGCAGCTTTGTAGAAAATTTATGCTCCCCACAGATTAAGACAGAGGTACACAGTCAGCCAAAGGCTTGAGAATCACATCTGATCCGATGGGTAACATTAACCTGGATGGATGGTGGTGTGGCTGAACCAGGGGCAGGCTGCAAGAGATTCTGAGTCTTACGTACATTCACCTTAAGGCCAATGTGTGCATACGCATTTGCGTAGGTGTTCAGGATATCCTGGAAGTTGTGTTCAGTGTGAGCTACATACCGAATTTCAGTGATGGAAGCGGCAGACATCCTCGTTTCCTCTCGGAGTCGTCTTGTATTAAAAAGTCCCTTCATCCGGCACTGAATGTCTACCTCATTGGCTCAATTGGCACTGGCACGAGTAAGGAAAGCAGCCAAGGAAATGGAAATGAGAGTTAGTGCAAGTACACATCTTTGTTTTACCTCCGTTTGGATAGGAGGAACTCAGACTGGGGGCCATTGTGCAGGACATTACCGTTTACGCCATCATGGAGTTCCCTCTTTATGGTGATAAATTTTGGTGGGTAACCAAGACGAGTGAGGTTCCGCCAGAGGGCTTCATTATTGACCAAGTCGTTGGCCTTAGTAAGGTCGACGCTGTTCTCTGGACCCTTCCTATATCTGAAGGGCAGGAAAGATTATGTCAGTGGTGCTATGTGATGGTCTAAATCCACATTGAAAGTCTGGGATGGAGTTTTCGGCCTCAGAAAATAGTCTGTTTAGGGGGACTTGAGTAATAATCTTACCAGCTATGGACACCAGCGAGATCCCGTGTTAGTTGTCACAGTCTGACGGGTATCCTTTGTTCTAATAAGTTTTAAAGATGGAGCATTTTTTAAGATCTTAGGAGATTTCCACAGCTTATAAGCATAGCTTTTCCTGCTTTATACACCTCGGCTGCTATTGCATCAAGCCTTGTGGCTGTGTTTTTTTCATCAGCTTGGTGGCAGTAGCTATCTCATCCAGGATGGAGAATAGCTGAGCTGGGTCAGCTTTGGGTGCTGAGGGACCTGCTGGGTAGTTATGACATCTATATCAGTGTTTCTGTTGAGCAGGTAATGGTACTGCTTTTTTCCAGCGCTGTCGAACGCCTTCTTTGTCTTTAATTAGGAATTTTCCGTCGGAAAACCGGAAGGGGGGGGGGGGGCAATTGAAAAATTAATGCATCCAGTATTGGGGCGTATGCACTGATGAAGAAGGCATGACGTGAGTAATTCAGTGGGATTCGGAGCATCATGAGGTGCTCGTTAACCCCAATAAGCATTTCAGTTCGCCATTGTTGGATAGACTTGCGAATGGCAGCAGCAGCAACCGGAACACACTATTGGATGGTATGTCGGTGTTATCCTATTTCCAATAGAATAATAGGGTTGATATTAACAACATGTAAGGGTGGACTTAACTATTTAATAATAAAAAAAACAGCACTGGTATGCCACATGGCAGCACTACCAGGCCACACGGTAGCACTTCCACGACACATGGCCACACTCCCATGACGCACGGACGTACTCCCACAGTACACGGATCACGGCAGTATTCCCACAGCACACGGCTCATGGCAGTAATCCAACAGTACACGGCTCACGGTAGGAATCCCACAGCACACAGCTCACGGCAGGATTCACACAGCACACGGACTACGGCAGGATTCCCACAGCACACAGCTAACGGCAGGACTCCCACAGCACACGGCATATGGCAGGATTCCCACAGCACATGGCTTACGGCAGTACTCCTACAGCATACGGTTCACGGCAGGCGGCCAGATTACCCTCATCACACCACCTCGTAGAGCGGTACCGCTCTTGCCTCGCAAGCAAGATGTCACGGGTTCGATTCCCGGGCCGGCGGAAGTTGTTTGGACACTCTTCCTAGTCCCCTTGGTCCCTGTTCACCTAGCAGCAAGGTAGGTACCTGCTGTAAATCGAGAGTTGCGAATTCGTATTCAGGGACAAGTTGTTGGAGCTTCCAATAACTTGTGTAGACATAAACCATTGACTCTTCAGGCTTCTACACCCTTGACTCTTCAGGCTTCTACGCCCTTAACTCATGAGAGATAAGGCAAGCATGAACTTATCATGCTTCCCTGTTGGACGCTGTAAACGCTTTTGCGCTTCACCTTACACAAGGATGTAGGGGGGGGGGGGGGTTGCCCCCCCCAAAAAATAAATAAATTAAAACCTCGTAGTCCCGTCTCGTTGGCCAGTCCTGCTATGACGCGCTGTGACGTTGTTTGACGTCAGTTATTCCTGGTTGAACCAGCCCAATAAGTCCTTAACCAGCTGATCCACAGTCATGGCATAACATTCGCCCCTGCTAATATAAATTTTTCTTTAGGAAAGGAAAATTGCACAATTCTATGGGCCCAGTTTCCGACGTTGGTTCATCTACTGATTATCTGTGTCTATATCCCTTACCATTAGTCTAGAAAGAAGTGTAGCTTCGACATTTACATTTCCTTTTATGTATCTAATCGTGAAATTGAATTGTTGGAGGTATAACGCCCACCATGTTAATCTTGCATTTGAGTTTCTAGATGTGCGCAGGCTTGTTAAGGGCATGTGATCTATTTCTAAGGAAAATTTTTCACCATATATATAAAAATAATATTTCTTCATATCTTCCACTACGGCTAGTAATTCTTCTCTGCGGGCTTTAGTTTTCTGCTACGGTATGCCACAGGATATACCTCACCCTCGATTTTCTTGTAGAAGTACAGCTCCGATCACGTCCAGAGAAACGTCTGTTCTGAGAATGAAAGGTTTCTCAAAATTAGGCAACTGAAGAAATGGTTGTTTACATAGTAGATTTTTCGAGGTGTTGAATGAATCTTCGTGGTGAGATGTCCACTGGAATTTGTTTTGTGCATGTTTTTGTAAAAAGTTCGTAGAGTGGTAGCGCGATCACTGCGAAGTTTGGGATGAAATCCCTGTAGTATCCGGCAAGGCCCAGGAAGGATCTTACTTGCTTTTTCGTGATGGGCCTCTAAGCGTCCTGAACCTTCTTGATCTTGTCTCGCTGGCAACTGCATCTACCTCCTCCTACAGAGTGCCCCAAAAATTGAGCTTGAACTCGGCCGATCTCGCATTTGCTGGGCTTAACGATAAGGTTTAAATCCTGAAGCCTCTGAAAAACTTGTGCAAGGATAATGATATGCTCTCCAATTGTGGCAGTGTGAATGAGGATATCATCCTCGAAGATTTCCAGTCCGCGAACATTGTGCAGGACCTTCCGTATTGCTCTGTTAAAATCAGCAGGACTGTTAACAAGGCCAAAAGGGGGAACTTTATTCTGGTATAACCCATTAGGAGTGCTGAAAGCTGTAATTGGTCAGGCTGTCTGGATGAAGAGGGATTTGGAAAAAAAGACCTTTTGTTAGATCTAATTTGGAGAATACCTTTGAGCCGGATAGTCTGGAGAATATAACCCTCTGGTCACACATCGGCTCTGTATCCGCCTTGGTGATAGCATTCACCCGCCGGTAATCACCGCAAATTCTCATACCTCCATCTTTCTTCTGGACTACTACGAGGGGACTGCAATACGATGATGAGGACTTTTCAATTATGCCTGCTGCTTCCAAATGTCAAATTTCCTGCTTGACCGGCTCCACCAGTCTCTGAGGAATGAAGTGTGTACCATATTAGTAGAGTGTGTGTGTGTGTGTGTACCATATTAGTAGAGTGTGTGTGTGTGTGTGTGTGTACCATATTAGTAGAGTGTGTGTGTGTGTGTGTACCATATCAGTAGGGTGTGTGTACCATATCAGTAGGGTGTGTGTGTAGTATAACAGTAGGGTGTCTGAGGGCGCCGATGGTAGAGTGGTACCGCTCTTGCCTCGCAAGCGAGATGTCACGGGTTCGATTCCTTTGCCTGTGGAAAAGTTGTTTGGACATACTTTCTAGCCCTCATTGGTCCCTGTTCACCTAGCAGTAATGTAGGCACAGTCACCCAAAAAAGTCCTGTCGCGAACCATGAACCCCGAGATTCAGACTCTTGAATCCGAGGCATTTATGGACAGAATAATGTATCAGTGTCTACTGCTTCGGGTTCACGAGCCTGAATCTCGGGGTTCATGGTTCGCGACAGGACTTTTTTGGGTGAGTGTACCTGTAGTAAATCGAAAGTTGCGAATTTTTATTCAGGGAAAGTTGTTGGAGCTTCTAATAACTTGATGACATAAAATTCATTGACTCTTCAGGCTTCTACGCCCTTGACTCTTCAGACTTTTATGCCCTTAACTCATGAGACATAAAGGCAAGCATGAACTTAGCATGCTTCCCTGTTGGGCGCTGTAAACGCTTCAACACTTTACCTTACACAGGATGTAAGGGGGGGGGGGGGGTGCCCAATAAAAAAAGAAAAGAAAAAAAAGTAAGGTGTGTGTGTGTGTGTGTGTGTGTGTGTGTGTGTACCATATTAGTAGGGTGTGTGTGTTTGTGAACTATTACAGATCTAAGTCAGGTTGGGAGTATACTGCTCAGTAATATAGTTACTTTAATGCAATTGTTATTACAAAATGCTCTATACAGGCTTTAATACGTCAATTGTTGTTAGATTGTGAAGCAGAAAACCCGGAGTAAAAAATACACTTAAAACAAACCAAAAAATTTACAAGGATAACTCAAGCACGAACATTACAAGGCGATGCAGAATGGTAACTGTATGTATATTATGTATGCTGGATTATATATCATGTATGTATATTATGTATGTGCTCCATTTATGTATTATTTATTCAGCCTAGCTAGCAGCGTGTGGCAATGTTATTACCATATCCCACATGCTTAATTAATGTGCCTGGCGACGTATGGAAGCTGCTAATGTATCACTTGCCATACGTCGTCTATAGCAGTCGACCAAGGAGCCTAGCCGGGGAGAGTGCTGCTCCCCTTTGTGTACATACTCTTATCCAGTAAACCGAACCTACAAAACTATTCAGGTGTTTGTGTTCTCTCCTGTATATAGAACTTATTATTCAGAACCTAACATGGCGCAGTGAACCGATCTTACTGGATAATTACGAGTGAAAGTGCAAAGTTTGTGAAAGCCCGCCTATGGACTCCCTCCTCTGCGTCAACTCACAACGGCCGTCTCCTCGAAGAAATTTTAGCAACTTTGAGCAGTGTCAGTGACAGTGATTTTCTGTGAAGTGTTTAGTGCATTGTGTGTTTCGTGCCATTCATGTGTGACCTTGTTCTAAAGGATTCCCAAGGTATACGGCACGTTCTGGGCATTTGTAAGGAGTAGAGTTCAGCGCACCCTTCTCTGACCGCGTCCTGAGGGTAACTGGACTGACTGGGAGTCGCCGCGCCTCTCCCTCCACCCCCTCACAGCGTCGTCTCCACACCCCTTCACAGCTCGAGGAGACCGCTCTCACTGCCCTCGCGCACACACACATACATGTACTAACACTTGCTGACCGCTGCTTCTTTATATATATTTTATATATATAACCTACTTATCTGTGTATTTAATTAATTTTTTTGTCTGAAATCTTGTTGATACGACGGGCTGACCGGTCAACACTGATTTAAGACATAGTACACAGACGAAGTAGTTATGTCTCACGCCATACGTAGCCGTGGACCCAGCGCCTGGATGAGTCAAGCGGATGATAGTCCCCCAGAGATGGATGACCAGGCCGGCCACGACGCTCCAGCCCCCACAACATCGCGCAGTCCCTCACCTCAATATTCAGCGTTGTCTCCAGAGATAATTGCTTTACTGAAGTTTATGAGAGATGAGAAACGCGAGGATGAAGCTCACAGACGTTTGGCGGATGAGCACAGAAGGCAAGCAGAGGCAGAACGAGACCACCAATGGAGATTGGAAGACAGTGAACGGTTCGAAGCCTTGATATCTCGCCTCACTGTTAACCAAGCCCCTGGCTCTAACACTGCCTCGGCACTGACTGGTTCAGATACCTCATCCATGCTTCCTTCACACCCCCCAGCCCCACCTAAAGCAGCAGCTCAAACACCGCCCATCTTGAAGCCTGATGTGAATTTCCAGACTTTTCGTGAATGGCGGTGACGGTGGACTGATTATTCTACAATGGTGGATCTCCAGAGTTTGTCACAGCCTAAACAACTCATCCAGCTGCGTATGTGCCTGTCCTTGGAAATTCAGCGTGTCTTGGAACATACGTTGCAGGTACCCCCAACCTCTTCGCTGTCTGTAGAGGAGGTACTGGACGTTCTACAACGGCACATCAAAGGACAGCAGAATGAAGCTCTGCGCAGGAGGGAATTGTTTAGCTGCAGACAGTTGGAGGGTGAGTCTTTTGATGCCTTTTACGTACGTCTTAAGAGAGCCTCGGAAGAGGTAGATATATGTCCAGGCCACCACCAGCAGTGCGAGGAGACCCAGTTGAAGCAGGTGATCCTGATGGGTGTTAAGGACGAGGAACTTATCCAACGCCTCACCTCCCTCGACTCTTCCTCTTCTCTTAAGGATGTGTTGACGATATGTCGCTCCTATGAGGCTGCCAGGTGTGCCACCTCTGCCATCCGTGCTCCCCCTACAGCTGTACGCGCTGTGTCCCGGTACAAGAAGGACAAGAAGTCTGTTCCTACGCCTTCGCCCACCACGTCCACGCCCGGTTTATTTTGCAACAACTGTGGTAAGCAGCACGGAACACAGGTGTGTCCAGCTGCTCAGTCTACCTGCAACAGTTGTGACCGTAAGGGTCACTGGTCACTCACAGTACGGTGCCCAGCCAAACGCGTCCAGTGCAATGTGTGTGGTCGTCTGGGCCACTATGACAAGTGTTGCCCTTCCAACAAACCCAAGGGACCGCGTCGGCGGAAGCTTCAGCCCCCTTCCACCAGAGAGGGCCGCCCACAGTCTTCCAATCAGAGGCACGACGACTCTTGACAACGCTCGAGCCACATTAGGAATGTGTGCTCCCCCCCGCGTCCCAGGACCAAAGTCCCCCAGTACATCAGTGTCATTGTGACCTACCGCAGTGCGTCATCCCGTCTTCAGATGTTGCCCGACACCGGCGCTGATGCTACGGTCATCGGTCCCCAGCATTTGCAATGCTTGGGGCTCTCTCCAAGTGATCTAGGACCGCCCCCCAAGGATCTCCGCTTTACGGCAGACGGTTCACAGATGACCCCGGCCCTAGGTTCACTCTATGCACACGTCACCTTTGGCAACAGGTCGTGTCAAGCCTGGATTGATGTGCATAATGGCGTCCCGACTCCTTTGCTGTCCTACAGACATTGCCAAGAGTTGGCCATCATCTCCCAGGACTTCCCAACACCGATTCTCGAGGTAAAACACGCCAACAGGGTGCACGAAGGGAGCAGCAACTACCCTGCTGCCGCCCTACCCCTACCTCTGGCCAGTGACACCTCTCCTTCGGTAGTTGTCCCTGCTGCATCACGTCCCCACGCCTTGGCTCGCCTTCACGACAGTCACCGTGGAGCTGAGGCCACCAAACGACGTGCACGACAGACTGTGTTCTGGCCCGGCATCAACTCCGACATCTCCAATGTTGTCCGTGCGTGTGAGCCCTGCCAAGTATTACAACCCAGCCAGCAGCAGGAACCCTTCATGAGTGACGACAACCCCACCCGCCCCTTTGAGTCTGTGTCGGCCGACTTTTTCTGTGTGTCAGGAAAGTCCTTCCTCGTTATCGTCGACCGTCTCTCTGGTTGGCCGGTTGTCATCAAGTGCGGTAATGACACGACGTCTGCCGCCACCTTCAGCAAGTTCCGCCACTACTTCCGTGACGTGGGCGTTCCTGTACGCCTGCGAACCGACGGAGGGCCTCAGTTCACAAGCCGGGACTTTGCTGTGTTCCTTGACCGATGGGGAGTCCGGCATGTGTTGTCATCGCCCCATTACCCGCAGTCCAACGGCCACGCTGAGGCTGCTGTCAAATCCCTGAAGCACCTCATCCTTAAGGTGGCCCCTTCTGGGAACATCGACTGCGAGGCCTTCGACAGGGGTCTTCTTGAACTCCTCAACACACCTAAGTACACCGGACGCTCCCCTGCCCAGGTTTTGTATGGACGCCCCCTTCGTTCTTGTGTCCCTGCTCACCCTCAATCCTTCTCCAAGGAGTGGCAGGCCAAGACAGAGGATTGTGATTGCCGAGCCGCCGAACGTGTTCAGGACGTCGTCGCCCGCTACAACGACCACGCCCGCTCTCTCCCCAGGTTGAGTGTCGGCACCCAAGTCCGTGTTCAGGACCCGACCTCCCTACGTTGGGACAAAGTAGGCGTAGTTATGGGTCTCGGCAGGTCACGGGACTACCAGGTGCGGTTACCCAGTGGTCGTGTGTGGTGGAGGAACCGCCGTTTTCTCCGCCCCGGAAAAATGCCTTCTGCTGGCCCCGTCACCAGTGTTGAGTCCCATACCCTTCCCAGTGATGAAGTCCCTCGACGCTCAGAACGGATCCAAAAGAAAAGGTCCGCTCAAGACTTTGCTATGAGCGTATAGGGGGGAGGGAGGTGTATGTATATTATGTATGCTGGATTATATATCATGTATGTATATTATGAATGTGCTCCATTTATGTATTATTTATTCAGCCTAGCTAGCAGCGTGTGGCAATGTTATTACCATATCCCACATGCTTAATTAATGTGCCTGGCGACGTATGGAAGCTGCTAATGTATCACTTGCCATACGTCGTCTATAGCAGTCGACCAAGGAGCCTAGCCGGGGAGAGTGCTGCTCCCCTTTGTGTACATACTCTTATCCAGTAAACCGAACCTACAAAACTATACAGGTGTTTGTGTTCTCTCCTGTATATAGAACTTATTATTCAGAACCTAACAGTAACTTAATGTAAATTCCTATTACACACATCTTAAATATTATACCTAACAATACTACACAAGAGTAACAACACCAAGAAAGTTGGGGAAGCAGCTCCAAGTGAAACTGACTATCAGTCGGCTTTTCCGAACCCGACAGGTTGATGGCGGAAATTTAAGGACCTGTGGTGTTCATCACCGGAACAACAGTAAGTAGTCTAACAGCTGTTATGAATAAACTAACTAATTAGAATAAATCAACTAAATAAAGGTACTTTACAATTCATATTATTACAAAATAGTCCAAATAATATAATTAGAATATAATATATACAATACACCTGGATTTATATGAGCTCCAATGAAATCACCAATACCTGATTTACTGGAATTCTCCGTAATCCCGAGTCATTACGACTAAGGTTTCATGAGAGTACTATATTAATGGGGTATTTGTGTGTGTACCATGTCAGTAGTGTGTGTGTACCATGTCAGTAGTGTGTGTGTGTGTGTGTGTGTGTGTGTGTGTGTGTAATAATAATAATAATAATAGTAATAATAATAATGATAATAATAATAATAATAATAATAATAATAATAATAATAATAATAATAATAATCACGGTTTATTGAAAAAAGTTCAGCAGCCTGAAGGCTAAAAATATAAATTGGACAGAAATGAATTATTACATACAAAGACATGGGATAGGTGGGTCATTTAACAAAAGCTTTCATTACTGAAAGATGAAACATGAACTGAACATACAAATTATAGTTTACAGTTGATGGCCCAGGCTGGTCAATTGCACTACTGTTTGAGGTCACGGAGGCAACGTGGCGCAGTAACTCGTCCGTAGAGGTTGACATGAAAGGCATCACGTGATCATGGAGACACCGGGTGGTGTGGTGTTCACATGGTGTAGTGACTCGTACTCGGGTGTTGACATGAAGGACCTCACCTGGTCATGGAGACCCGGGGTGGTGTCACAATACCTCATTCTCTGCTAAGTGGTGTTGTGTTATCTTATGGTGAGGTGTAAGGCCGACCCATGGTTGTTCCCAGGGTGGACTGATTAACACCGTCTGCTCAGAAGATGGTGGTCGCCTGCGAGGGGTGTAATCTCTGGTTGTGGACCTCACTAGTGGGTCACGGCTCTTGCTGGTACTGTCTAGTGATGAATTCACTTGATTAAATACTTTTCGTCACTGTTCAATACTGATCCCACTTCTTTTCGAAATGGAATTGTCACTTTTGGCGGGATTATGTTGATATCCTGGTAGAAGGATAAGACGCGGAGAGTGGCTTGGGGAATGGGTCAACATTGGCCAGTGCAAAGCCGCAGCAAGAGTGCGTGAATGATAGGTCTTCACCCTTCGGTGATCAAGGATGTAGTGTGTGTGTGTGTGTGTGTGTGTGTTTAATAAAAATAATAATAATAATAATAATAATAATAATAATTAAAGGTTTATTAAAAAAGTTCAGCAGCGAGAAGGTTCAAAATATACATTGGACAAAATTGACTTATTACATACAAAGACATGGGGAAGGTTAACAAAAGTTTTCAATGGATAAAGAATAAGGATCATACAGTGAACATACAGATTAATGTTTACAGTGGAGACGAAAACTGAAGGATTTGACAACTTCACTGACGTGTGGTTTCCAATTTAGTTTGTTGTCTATGGTGACGCCGAGGATCTTAGTGGAATCTACAACCTGGAGTGTGTTGGGACCTAAAGTAATGGAAGGGGGTGGGACAACGTCGGAGGAGAGGTTGATGTGCATAACCATGGTCTTGGTATGGTTGATGGTGACGTGGTTGTTGGTGGCCCAGATTTGGAGACTGTTCCATAAATCCTGAAGGGCAGTATAGTAGGGAGCAGAATTGTTGACACTGATTCCAATAGTGGAATCGTCGACATATTTCCAGCGAGCAGAGGTTTCTCTTAGGGCATCATTGATAAGCATAAAGAAGCATAGTGGTCCCATCTTGGTGCCTTGAGGGACGCCACAGGTGAGTGACTGAATGGTGGAGACAGCCCCTCGGAAGCGTACAGCTTGGAGTCGGTTACTGAGGACGTCTGTAAGCCATGGTATAAGACTTCTTCGAAACCCGATGTCGATAGCTTTGTTGATGATTAAAATGTGATCGACTAGGTCAAATGCCTTGGTGAAATCAATGAAGCCGACAGCCACAGACGTTTTTCGTTTTTCCAGATGGCGGTATATGTAGTCGAGAAAGCTGACAAGACAGTGAGTGGTGGAGGAAGTTTTCAAATTGCCAAATTGCTGAGGATCTATGGCGCCTGCAGTATCACCATAAGCCCAGTCAAACACAAAATTTTCACAAATTAAGCTGGGTATTGGGGTGATTACAATGGGTCATAGCTAATTTAAGGATTGTGGGCTGGTTGACTTGAGCACTGGTGAAACATATGAAGTCTTCCAGTCAGCTGGGCATCTGGCTTGACTAAAGGATGTATTTATGATGAAGCAGAGGGGTTTAGCTAGCTCCGGGGAGAACTCCTTGAAGAGTTTCATTTTTAAGTCAATGGGGGTGGTGGAACGTCTTAACTTCAGTTTGTCCAGACGTTTTGCTAATTTAAATTCTTCTACTATGTCATTGGGAAAGGGGGCTGGTAGGTAAGCAGGGAGACTGGTTGTGTCAAGCCGGAGGAGCGTCTAGCATATAGTAGCGAAATGGTTATTTCATTGCTCAGCTGCGTCAACATTAGTGAGATGGTAAAGGAAGGGGAGCGAGTGTATCTTATTGTTTAGTCCACAGAGTTCTTTAAGCTTACCATACCACTGACTGATGTTGGTCTCCTTCAGGTGTTGCAATTTGGTTGGGGTTTGAGAATTCTTTGCAGTGCGTATTTCGCGGATGACTCGGTTGCAAAGGGACCTGTAGCGGTTGTGGTCATTGAGATAAAAGGCGCTGTCTCTCTGTTGCATAAGTCTTTTGATCCGAGGTGTGATCCAGGGCAAGTCAGATGGGCAAGATCTGACAGACTTCTCGGGGAAGAAGTGGTGGTGAGCTTCCGTGGTGGTGTTGGTATAATTTATCCATTTGGTGTCCACGTTATCCACACTAAGTACTTCAGTCTAAGGATGGTGAACTATCCACTGCCCGAAGAGATGTACTGCAGAGTTAGTAATCGGCCTGTAGGTCTTGATGTAGGTCTCTGCACTTGAGTGGGAGTGGCAGCTGGGGATCGGAGCACTGATAGGTTTGTGCTACACCCGATAAGAGGCATTGGTTGAGGTGGTGGGTACTGGTCCGCTATGTAGGTTAAGATAAGGTCAAGGGTATTTTGACCGTGTGTGGGGAAGTTCACAACTTGTGATATTGAAAGCTGGTCCTGGACATCACTGGTGTCAATTTCATTATAATCCCCGTATAATACTAACTTGGCACATGGGTGCCTAACTCTGAGGTGGTCTGAGGTGGTAATGAGATGATTGATAAGAGTGTATCTGGTGGGTGAGTGAGGCGGATGGTATGACAACCAGATTATGATAGAAGCAGTCTGGCGCGGGTGGGCCCATGGCACAACACGTACCCATAATGCCTCCACATCTGCTGGGACTTGAACATCCACGCGTGACGGGTTTAGGTCATCTTGACAGAAGAGGGCAACGCCACCCCCCCACGTCCAAGTGAATGAAGGTGATGAAAGAGATGATCGCCCTCAATATGACACGTTTCAAGCACAATTTGCAAAACCTCACATTTGGCAGCGACGTTGACAGTGACTGACCTGACTGTGGTTGCCAGCTCCTCAAACTTCTTAGCTATGGAAGTGACGTTGGAGAGCAGTAAAGAAGGGAGACCCTACCATATCCGCGGAACTTCAGTGTACTGGTATGGTCTGTTAGGGGTGGGTTTCTCTGGTTTCCTTGTGGAGGTTATGGTCCTAATGAGCTTTTGTTTATGACGTCCCTGTCTACGGCTGCGCAAATGGAATATGTTCATTGACTTGAGTCGCGCTATAGCACTGTCAACAGGATAACCATTCCCACGCTTTAGAAGGTACAGAGAGCTTCGAGATTAAGTAATTGGTGGCCATCTGTTGATATCTGTTGTTGTGGACAGACGGAAGTGTTTGTCCCCGGTGGCCATAGACTCACTGGCGGCACTTTGAGGGCCACTAACACTGGTAGATATCTGTTAATATTTGTCAGTCATAAACATTGCAGTGGACCTCGTCACTGGCACTTTGAAGGTGACCGACAAAGTGCCCACTATCTGGTATTACACTGCTGAGTTTTTCTGCTTTTCCTTGGAATGCACGATTGGAACACACTTTGGTAATTAATCATTACCCTGATCACTTGAATGTTTTGCTGAATAAATCCCGGTGTAGTAAGGCTGGTAGGGCGTTGGGATATAGCAGGGGGAGGGGGGGGGGGGGGCAGGGCCAAACAGACACGGCCTGGCTGCCAAAACCGGGAGCGCCTTCAGAGTACGTCTTGTCTCAATGATGGTTGACAAGTGTGTGTGTGTGTGTGTGTGTGTATCATGTCAGTAGGATATTTGTGTGTGTACCATATTAGTAGGGTATCTGTTGTACCATGTCAGAAGGATGTTTGTGTGTACAATATCAGCAGGGTGTTTGAGTGTGTGTGTACTATATTATTAGGGTGTGTGTGTACTATATTAGTAGGGTGTGTGTGTACTACATTAGTAAGGTGTGTGCGTACTATATTTGTCGGGTGTGTGTGTACTATATTAGTAGGGTGTGTGTGTACTATATTAGTAGGATGTGTGTGTACTATATTAGTAGGGCGTGTGTACAATATTAGTAGGGTGTGTGTACTATATTAGTAGGGTGTGTGTGTTCTATATTAGTAATTTGTGTGTGTACTATATTAGTAGGATATGTGTGTGTACTTTATTAGTAGGGTGTGTGTGTGTGTATGTGTGCTCCATAGCAGTAGGGTGTGTGTGTGTGTACTATATTAGTAGGATGTGTGTGTGTACTATATTAGTAGGATGTGTGTGTGTACTATATTAGTAGGGTGTGTGTGTGTGTGTGTGTGTGTGTGTGTATGTAATATATTAGTAGGGTGTGTGTGTACTATATTAGTAGGGTGTGTGTGTGTGTAGTATATTAGTAAGGTGTGTGTGTGTGTACTATATTAGTAGTGTGTGTGTGTGTGTGTGTGTATGTGTGTTTGTGTGTGTGTGTGTGTGCGTATGTGTACTATATTAGAAGGGTGTGTGTGTGTGTGTGTATGTGTGTGTAGCATATTAGAAGGGTGTGTGTATGTGTATGTGTACTATATTAGTAGGGTGTGTGTGTGTGTATGTGTACTATAATTGAAGGGTGTGTGTGTGTGTGTGTGTGTGTGTGTGTGTGTGTGTGTACTATATTAGTAGGGTGTGTGTGTGTGTGTGTGTGTGTGTGTGTATGTATGTGTACTATATTTGAAGGGTGTGTTTGTGTATGTGTGTGTACTATATTAGTAGGGTGTGTGTGTGTGTGTGTGTTTGTACTATATTGGTAGGGTGTGTGTGTGTATACAATATTAGTGGGGTGTATGTACTATATTAGTAGGCTATGTGTGTGTGTGTGTGTGTGTGTGTGTGTGTGTGTGTGTGTGTTTGTATGTGTACTATATTAGTAGGGTGTGTGTGTGTGTGTGTGTGTGTGTTTGTATGTGTGTGTGTGTGTGTGTGTGTGTGTTTGTATGTGTGTGTGTGTGTGTGTATCTAATATACTATAGGAATAGCCGTGTGTGTGTGTGTGTGTGTGTATGTGTGTGTCTGTTCTGGGCAGCCGAAACGGCACAATCGTTTTTCATCAAACTTATTGGAAAAATCACAAACAAATTTGTAGAGTGGAACAAACCTGGTCCCATATCGATGGTTTCTTTAGGAAGGCATTAATTAGCCATTTTGTGGCTGTACGCTGTCAACCGGACGTAGGTTGCGCACTCGCCAAACACGAGTGTTCAAACTTTCACCGGGCACGAAGGGCCCACGTTCACTTGTGTGTACTATATTAGTAGGGTTTGTATGTGTGTGTGTGTGTGTGTGTGTATGTGTACTATTTTGGTAGGGTGTGTGTGTGTGTGTGTGTGTGTGTGTATGTGTACTATATTAGTAGGGTGGGTGTGTGTGTGTGTGTGTGTACTCTATGAGTAGGATGTGGGTGTGTGTGTGTATGTGTACTATATTAGTAGGGTGTGTGTGTGTATGTGTACTCTATTAGTAGGTTGTGTGTGTACTATACTAGTAGGGTGAGTGTGTGTACTATATTAATAAAAAAAAATAATAATTAACGGTTTATTGAAAAAGTTCTGCAGCCAGAAGGCTGAAATTATACATTGGACAAAAATGACTTATTACATACAAAAACATGGGGTAGGTGGGTCGTTTAACAAAAGCTTTTATTACCGAAAGAAGAAGGAACATAAATTTAATTGTGTTTTGACCTCACTAGTGGAAAGATCACAGCAGGCTTAGCTCTCGGGGATTAATTGTCGGTAATGGCTAGTGTTCCTTGTGAACAGGGCTGTGCCCTTCAGAGGAGCGAGTTAGAGAGGGCCAAGGAAGAAATCTTGAAATTAATGGAAGTGATAGTGAGGATGGAGGAAGAAATGAGACAAGGAAAGCCCGTGTCTGATGAGAACTCAAACGACTGGAAGGTTGTGAGGAGAGGGGCGGCCAAACTGGTGGTGAAAAAAAAAAACCCACCAAGGTGGTGAAAAAACCCAAGAAGGATACGACAACAACAGCTAAGTGTACCAACTCTTTCAGTCCTTTGATAGACGAATTGGACATTACCATAGTCAGGGACAAGGCTGACAAGGAAGGTATGTAAACCTTAATTGTTGGCGATTACCAGGTACTGTACCTGGACAAAGAGTTTTGTGGTAAAAATAAAAATAGGATGAGGGTGTGTTTGCCAGGAACTGGGGTGGGGGATATACTTGACAGGATGGACACTATCTTGTCTGGTAATGGGAACAAACCCATTATCTGCCTTAGTGCAGGAGGCAATGATATTGGCCGGTGTAGGAGTGAGGAGCTTCTTGATAAGTTCAAGACAGCTATAGGATGTATTAGGTCAAAGGGAGGGATCCCTATCATATGTGGTGTCCTGCCTAGAAGGAGAGTTGGCAATCAATGGTTGTCAAGGGCAGTTGGTGTCAACGGCCGTCTTGACAGATATTGCAAGTCAATATCAGTCCCATTCATTGACAATTGGGACAACTTCTAAGGCAGAAGGGACCTTTATGCTAGGGATGGGGTGCATCTGTCTAGGGATGGGGTGGCAAGCCTGGCTGGCTCTCGAGAGAGGGCAGTTCAAAAGATGTCGAAGTCTTTAAACTGCTAGGAGAACATATGAGCACCGGGGTAGAGGCGACTGCAGTGGGAGAGGGTAAACAAAGTGAAAGGTTACCGGGAAATAGTGCTAGGAATAATGACAAAACTAAATTAGGTAGGGATTTAAAACATAAACGCGACAAAGAGAGGACTCAGAACACGACTAACTTAATTGTCTCCTATGCAAACAGTATAAGTATGAGAAACAAAATGGATGAAATCAGGGAGCTGGTATGTACCGAAAAATCGATAAAATAGCATTCACCGAAACATGGAAAAACCTAGACTCACGTGAGTTGCCTGTCGAATACCAAATTGCAGGTTACAAATAATTCCATACCGATAAGTAGATTAGGAAAAGAGGCGGATTAGCAATCTATGTCAGGGATAATCTGAAGTGAGAAATACTGTAAATAAGGAAATAAAAGCAAAGCGGAATACAGAAGCAATTTGGATAGAATTAATCGATGGTAGGGAAAAATTAATCATAGGAGTAATATATAGACCTCCTAATCTTGATAGATTTAATGAGCGACTTATTTGAGATGAAATGCGCAGGGCTTCCTTACATAGCAAAGTCTGTATAGTAGGTGACTTTAACTTTAGCCAAATAGATTGGATTGACCTTATGGGTAACTCAGAATCAGAAGATTTTCTTGAAACAATCCAGGACTGTTTCCTAAGCCAACATATAATCGAACCCACCCGGGGAAATAATATACTCGATTTAGTTCTGTCAAGCAAAGAAAACCACTTTAGTAATGTCGAGGTAGGGAACGAACTTACTAACCGCGATCACAAAGAAATTAGATTCCAGTTAGAATTTCAGGGCAGCCGCAAGGAAAATTCCACTAAAGTCCCAGATTTCAAATGGGCAAACATTGATAGTTTGAAAGGCAGCTGAGAGGAGGGGTATCACGCTTGGGGGTGAATTACATGACCTCACACAATGTACCCACAGAGGGCGACCTCACCTTACCTGGAGACCCGACGGTTGAGGATGGCCTAATAACGAGATCTGAGATTGACGAGTTCCACGACAATTTAATAATGGGTTACTTAATGCACAAAGGCAGAACATACCATACAGAAGAGTCAGATCAAACAGCAATGGCCCTAAATGGATAAATAATTATTTAAAGAATATTATTGGACAAAGGAAGGCTGTAGGTAGGAGAATAAATCGTGGTGAAGTCCAGTGGCGGCTCGTGAAAAAAAAAAATGGGGGGACTGCAAGCCTCACACCGAGTCCCCACCAAACAATAAGCATGGAATTTCATAACAGTACAAGCAGGAACAAAGAATATACACGCCAGTTTAACATCAGTGTTTATCAGAAATGTGAATGGCTCTGTGGTTGTGACGAAGCAAATACTTTATTCTGCTTTCCATGCTTATTGTTTGGTGGGGACTCGGTGTGAGGCTTGCAGTCCCTCCATTTTTTTTTCACGAGCCGCCACTGGTGAAGTCTATCTCCAAGATTATTATAAGGTATTGGCTGGAAGGGTTAAGACCGAGATAAGAAAAGCAAAGAGGAATAATGAACTGAAGGTAGCAAGGGAGGCGAAGTCAAACCCCAAGGGATTCTATCAAATGTATCAAACTAAAACACGAGAAAAGATTGAACCAATACAGACAGATACCGGCGAGCTAACTGATAACGACGGAGAAATGAGCAATAATCTGAATAAATATTTTTCAACAGTTTTCACCACCGAAAATTTAAACATGATACCTGAAGCTCCGACTCTATACATAGATAGTGAAGAAAATAAATTAAGCGAGATTGTAGTGACTAGTAACGATGTTAGTAAGCAAATAGATAAACTAAAGCCTAATAAGTCACCAGGTCCCGAAGACATATTTGCCAGAGTATTAAAGGAATGTAAGGAAGAGCTTAGTAGGCCCTTAGCAAAGTTGTTTAACATGTCCTTAAAAATGGGTGTAGTACCATAATCCTGGAGGATAGCAAATGTAATACCGATTTTCAAGAAGGGGGGTAGATCACTATCCTCTAACTACCGTCCAATCAGTCTAACATCAATTGTAGGCAAATTGCTGGAAGTAATCAATTCATACTCTATTCGAAATTACCTGGAGAAGCACAAGTTGATTAATGATTCCCAACATGGCTTTACAAGCAGGCGTTCATGTCTAACTAATCTATTATCATTCTTTTCATCTGTTTTCAAATCAGTGGACAAGGGGCACAATTATGGTGTGGTATATCTCGACTTTAGCAAAGCCTTCGACAGAGTCCTCCACAAAAGACTAATAAGGAAAGTGGAGGCTCATGGAATTAAAGGATATATTCTAAAATGGATTAGGGCATGGTTACAGGACAGAAAACAGCGAGTGAGTACTAACGGCGCTAAATCCGATTGGAGCAACGTCTCAGTACTTGGACCATTATTATTTTTTATATACACAAACGACATAGATATCGGCGTAGACAGCAACATAAGTAAATTTGCTGATGACACTATAATAGAGCGTGTAATTAAATCTGACGAGGACTCCGCAAAACTACAGGAAGATCTAAACAAATTTTTCAGATGGTCTGAAAAATGGCAGATGAACTTCAAAGTGGACAAATGTAAAGTACTCAGCATAGGAGATGTAAACAGGGAAACCAGATACCAGATGAACAACGATGTTATTGAGAAACCCGACTGCGAGAAAGAATTAGGAGTAATGATAAGCAGGAATCTTAAGCCAAGTAAGCAATGTGTATTTTCTCGAAACAAGTGTTAGTTACAAGACTAGCGAAGTCATCTTAAAACTATATCTTGCGCTTGTGAGACCTTACTTGGATTATGCAGTTCAATTCTGGTCACCGTATTACAGAATGGATATAGAATCCTTGGAAAGAATTCAGAGGAGAATGACAAGGCTAATCCCGGACATTAGGAACCTTGAGAATAGAGACAGGATAAAGCATCTTAATTTGCACTCCCTGGAGAGACGTAGAGTGAGGGGCGATATGATAGAGGTGTGTAAATAGAAGACAGGGCTGAATAAAGGGGACATTACCAAGGTGCTCAAACTATTCAACCAGGAGCGAACTCGTAACAATGGTTTTAAATTAGACAAATTTAGATTTAGGCGTGAAATAGGTAAACATTGGTTTGGAAATATAGTGGACGAGTGGAACAAGTTACCAAATATCATCATTAACTCGAATACGCTGGATTGCTTCAAACATAGGTTGGATGGATATATGAGCACTCGGGGTTGGGTGTAAATGGGACTACCCAGTATGGGCCATTAGGCCTACTGCAGTAGGGTGTGTCATACGGAGGCGAATTTTTTTTTTTTAGTTTGAAAAATCGGCCCATGGTATTAATGATGTAGTTCTATGTGCAGAATCATGTGATATCTTCAGATTTGAAAAGTTTTCATTTTTTGCTAGGTAAATTTTAACTTGAAATCTTATGAAAATTCAGTATTCCCACCCTATTACCAACACCACTAAATAGCTTATTTAAAGTAAACTATATGTATCAGGTTAATTTATTAGGATGAAAATGATCCAGAATAGTGAAACGAATGATCTTGACACATTTATTAAATTTAATATTCCTTTAGAAAACAAAATCATCAAATACAAAAACCGGTTTTATTACTACGACCCGGTGTTGCTGCACACCATAGAGAATATGTCTTTCTTGCTTCTGTTTCTACTCATCACCTCCCTGCTGACCACCTGAGCTCGGATGTAGCCTTCCCTCCTCTCCTGGCTGTACACGTGACTGCTGACCTCGCTTACTTGCTGTACACAACGCTCTATACTCTGGGTGTGCGAGGGCCAGGCAGGGACATGCATGGGGTTGTCCAGGAAAGCTCTGACTTGAACATTGGTGAGGCTGCAGGTAAGAGGGGGCTCACTGCCAGCCTGGATGTTATCCAGATCTATGAGATCAGTGAGGGTCTTGGCACCTAGATTGACTTCAGGAGTCTTCCTGACCCTGAAGGAATCGTCACCAACTGATTCGTCATGCCCAGATCCTCTCATAAGTCTCATATCCAAGATCTTTTTGACTGCCACTCTTCTCTCCTCCTCATCCTTACTGCAGAGCATTGTCTGCAGAACTGCCTCGGGATGAGCATACCAGGAACATCTCCTCACAGTCTGCTCCACAATGTGAACAACCTTCCTTGGCTGACTCCTCAGGAGCTCAAGCTGGAAGAGAACATGCCTCGGACCTTCGGAGAACGATGACTTGACCTTGGTGTTGAACCAATTTGGCAAGTAGACACTCACGATGAATTGGACAATAAGTCTCAGGTTGTGAAGCTGGTTCCCCTTCAGTTTATGATGAGCGACCCAAATTCTGCAGAACCTGAGAGCCGTTGTGAGCCACCTAGAATATGAGACTGGACCTATCTGCAGGTAAGCAAGTCTATCAGGCATGACCCCAGTTTTGATGGCACTGCAAATCATGTAACCATAGTACTGGTCAGTACTCAGGTCGTCAATGACAGTATGTGCAAGCTCAACGAGTGGAGGGCCAACTGTGATTTTTTCAAAGCTCGGATTTATTTCTAACTCAGTGGCAGAGTCCAGCATCTTGCCAAGAGGACCAGACCATCTGTTATTTGAAAGAGTCTTGCCATCCAGCTCCTGGATCAGATGTCTGAGTGGCAACTCGTTGGTGTGGAGGTCACAAACAATCCAGACCAGCTTCCTCCCAATCTTCCGCTCTATTCACTGTATGACCCCCCCTTGCCACCCTGTGTTCGTGTTGGTGCTGTCCCCTCCAATGGCCTGCAGGGTCTGGTCTACGTTCCTCTCTCTGAGCCAGTTCACAATGTTATCTGCCACTATCTCAGCTGGTTTCCTGATGTCATCTTTCTCTGGAGTGAAATGCCACAAATACTTCCCTCCTGGTTCACTGCAGCAGGAGTAGTGTTCCTCCTTCACCATGGCAGGGAACAACTTGTCAGAATCTCCAACTTTCATGAACACTTTAGTGTCATCCCTTCTCCCATCAAAGAACAAACAATTGATTCCATTTTCTCTTATCCCCTTATCAAACTCCTCTTCTAGGTTACTGACAAGTTTCTCCTGAGCTCTCCTTACTTTGTAATGATCTATCACCAGGTGAACATCATCAGATGTTATCAAACCACCGTCAATCCAGGCAGCTGTTGCTATCTCTGCAGTTTCTCTGAGACCAGTGTGGTGTCGCATGCTGGCCAGAGCTATGCTCGGGATATCTTTCCTATTTCGAATGTTATGCCTGGAAGGTTTGGGATCATTATTTTCTGGGTTAGGGACAAAGTCACCATTCTCCTGGTCAGCACTCGGATCAGCCATGGGGAAGTCATTAAACTCTGAATCAGCTTGACTCCAATCATCGGCCTTTTTTACCTCACCCTGGGCCTTCTCAAGTCTCTTTTCCTCGGCAACTCTTCTCCTCTTTTGTCTCTCTGTGGCAGCCTCCTGTCTCTTGGACTCCGGAATATCTTGGCTAGAAATCATGAGAGCCCCTATACTGCCAGTCTTCTCTCTCTGTGCTTTGACAAATGCCAATTCGATCACAGGAATCTTCAGTTCACGCTTGCAAATACAGGAGATGTGGGCCTCGGATTTACAGTCACGATCGCATCCAAACTCAGGACAGAGAACAATTGGGCACTTGCAAGTAATTATGTCAAATAACTGGTCCAGTTGCTTGACAAAGCTGTCCTTAACTGCAAGTTTTCCTCTCCCAAGAGAGATATCTCTTGCCTTTTCCCAACTGGCTAGCAGTCTCTCACTAAGCTTCTTCTGACTTGTTGTGACTGGAGGCTTGAACTGAGCGTTAGCCAGAGTGTACTGTGCCAAGACAGCTTTGGTCATATCACTGGCACTGTCTTTGTTTGTGTAAGTTCTTTGGTTCTTTTCACTGATTTGCCTGATTAAAACACCGTATCTCAAAGCATCCCTCAATGTAGGCAACTCCGACTTCAGGAGCTCTCTCCCAGACCCAAGATAGTGACTGGGATGGCTGGATTTTTGGTTCCTCGTCCTGACACAAGCAGCCATCGCAAATATTATCAACTTATAAATGCATCAGAATATGAAACAGAAAAAAATATTGTTAGTTGGGTTGTTAAAGAATGAAGTCAGAAAGCAATGTTCACTATTTAATTGTAATGCACTAATGCAGCTGTACGTTAGATTTTCGATAATTTCACGCTAAAATTTACCTAGCAAAAGGTTGCAAAATATTGAAACTGAAATTATTTTCTGTTTATATACACTAAAATCTACCAAAAAAGTGATGGGCCATTAGTTTTAGCTGATCTTCCCTCCTATGACACACCCTACTACTGCAGTTTCCTCCATTCTTATGTTCTTATGTTCTTATGAACATACAAATTATTATAGTTTACACTTGATGGCCCGGGCCTGGACTGGTCATGGAGACACCAGGTGGTGTGGTGTTCACCTGGTGCAGTAACTCGTCCTAGGGTGCTTATATGAAGGACCTCACGTGGTCATGAGGACACCGGGTGGTGTGGTGTTCACGTGGTGCAGTAACTCGTCCTCTTGTGTTGATATGAAGGACCTCACGTGGTCATGGGGATACCGGGTGGTGTGGTGTTCACGTGGTGCAGTAACTCGTCCTGTTGATATGAAGGACCACACGTGGTCATGAGGACATCGGGTGGTGTGGTGTTCACGTGGTGCAGTAACTCGTCCTCGGGTGTTGATATGAAGGATCTCATGTAGTCAAGGGGACACCGGGTGGTGTGGTGTTCAGGTGGTGCAGTAACTCGTCCTCGGGTGTTGATATGAAGGACCTCACATGGTCATGGGACACCTGGTGGTGTGGGGTGGTGTCACAGTACCCCACCCTACTGGGTGGTGTTGTGTTATTTCGAAGTCAGGTGTGAAGCTGACCCACTGTTGTTCCCAGGGGGGACTGATTAGCACCTCCTTGTCAGAAATGGCGGTCCGTTCCCAGGGGTGCTTATCTCACTGGTGGGTCAAGGCTCTCACTGGTACTGTCTAGTGCTGAATTCACTGGTTTAAACACTATTCATCACTGTTCAACACTGGTCCCACTTCTTTCCGAAGCGAAATTATCACTTTTAATTATGTTGATATCCCCGTGGTGAGGATGGGTCGGGGAGAGGGACTTGGGGAATGGGCCGAACATTGGTCAAGGGAGGCAGCTGCTCAGCAGGAGCAGCGCCTGAATAGGTCAGGGATGTAGGTATGTGTTTGTGTATGTGTACTATATTAGTAAGGTGTGTGTGTGTGTGGACTATATTAGTAGAGTGTGTGTGTGTGTGTACTATATTAGTAGTGTGTGTGGGTGTGTGTGTGTGTACTATAGTAGTAGTTTGTGTGTGTGTGTGCTTACTATAGTAGTAGTTTGTGTGTGTGTGTGTGTGTACTACATTAGAGGGGTGTGTGTGTGTTCTATAATAGTAGGGTGTGTGTGTGTGTGTGCGTGTGTGTGTGTGTGTGTGTGTACTAAATTAGACGGGTGTCTGTGTGTGTACTATATTAGTAGGGTGTGTCAATTTAGGGGTGAGCTGGCTAAATTGAAAATCGAGTAATTTGATAGCAATTTATTGTAGTCTTTAAGCATGCAAAACAATATTCTGGCATAAATTTTTTTTTATAATAAGTCCTACCTACATCAAATGGATTTTTAAATGTACATATTTGTGAATTTATAACATAACCAGCGTTTGCACACATGTTACTGTTTCAAGTTTCAACTTATTATATTTTATTATCCGTAGTCTATTTGAAAGTAACCAATGCCTTCATACTCTCTTTGCTTTGGTTTCTTGTCATCAATAGTCTGCTTGCTATTTGTGCTTTGATGTAACCTTCTCGCCTCTCGTGGCTGTAAACATGGCCCGCTGCTTCTGTGACCATTTTCACACATCTCTCCACACTTTGAGTGTGGGAAGGCCACTTCGGCACCTGCATTGGAGTCTCTTTAAGGTTTCTCAATTCTTGGCTAGTTAGACTTGTTGTCAATGGTGGCTCTAAGACTTCCAAACTCAAGTCAACCAATTCTGACAATTTGGTGGCATTGACGTTTATTGGGGGAACTTTTCTTGAATGAAACGAACAGTCTCCCAACTGGTCGTCATCTATTAGCGTTCCTCTAATCTTTAGAATGACTTCTACAGCCTCGGTTCGGAGATTGGTACATTGACTGCAAAGCATTGCTTGCAAAACTGCTTCTGATCGAGCATACCAAGCGGCCCTTCTTGCCACAGGTAACACGATGTCCCTCACTACCTTCCTCTGTGTTCTTACTAGCTGCAATTGAAACAAAAGGTGATTGGGCCCATCCACCCACATAGGATTAAGTTTCACACTAAACCACTGGGGAAGATAAACTCCAATAATAAATTCAACAATTAACCTCAAATTCTTCAGCACTTTGCCCTTCAATTCGTGTTTGGAAATCCAAATCCTGCAGAAACGAAGAGCTGTAGTTAACCAACGGCTGTGACTGACAGGTCCAATCTCCAAGAGAGCCAATGACTGAGGCACTTCTCCTGATCTTATTGCTTGGGCAATACGATAAGCATAGGATTGATCTGTGCTGAGATCTTTGATGACTCCTTCAGACAACGCCGGAAGGGGAGGGCCAACTTCGACCTTTGGAAAGGTTGTATTTATTTCTAGTTGTGTTGCTTCATCCAGCATGATGCCAAGGGGACCTGACCACTTGTTGTTGCTCTTTGTAGGACCATCAAGTTCCTGGATGAGATGACGAAGAGGTAGCTCGCCTGTATGTAAATCACATACAATCCAAACAAGTCTTCTTCCTAGTTTTTTCTCTAAATGCGTCATTACACCCCCCTGCCATCCGGTGTTCACTGCAGTTGAATCTCCACCAACAGCCTGCAGTGAACTGCCAAGTCCTCTCTCCTGAACCCAACATAAAATATG
>CAUDMG010000189.1:312500-472500 GCA_958450375.1 Homarus gammarus | reverse complement strand
TATATACTACATTAGTAGGGTGTTGTGGGTGTGTGTGTGTGTACTATATTAGAAGGGTGTGTGTGTGTGTGTGTGTGTACTATATTAGTAGAGTGTGTATGTATGTGTGTGTGTGTGTGTACTATATTAGAAGGGTGTGTGTGTACTATATTAGTAGGGTGTGTATGTATGTGTGTGTGTGTGTGTACTATATTAGAAGGGTGTGTGTGTACTATATTAATAGGGTGTGTATTAGGGTGTGTCAATTTTGTCAACATGTTAAAAATCAAATTTGGTAGTCAAAATATTGTGCCTCTTTATGTCTAAACTTGAGATTAGCAAACAAAAATGAATTGAAATAACCCTCACCTACAGCAATTATACCTTAAAGTTTCAAATATCAGTATTTCAACAAATTAATGAGACTTGATTAGAATTATTCACTTGATATTAACTAATCTCATGTAAGCATATGGATTATGGAGTATTTTATGGTTCTATAGCTTGTGTACAATATGCATGTCAGAACATGAACATGAACAGGCTCTCCGTGTGGGACAGTTTAATTCTTGTTTTGACTTGTACCAAGCGTGAGGATAAGGCGCCCGGCTCACTCTCCTTCTAGATATAATAGACGGTGGTTTGCTCTCATTGCACTTGCACCTACTCTACCAGACGAATTCTACATTTTAATTATTGTAAGTAGGGCATATTGATTGTCGCAGTTACTTATATCATTGTATAAAACATTATGTTCTAAGAAATTATTATGTTATTTTTGTTACAGCATTTTTGATAAACAAATTGATATTTTTTGAAACAACAATTGAATTATGAAACATTGAAATATTTTTCCATTTGTCAGATAGTGTGAAGATGTCAAAATTGAAGACAAGAAGTCAGTTGTCAACCCACTTGAGCCTGCTAGTTGGTAAAGGGAAGGAGCTTCCTGTATCAGAACTTCCAACAGTGAGAGACATGCTAAGATTAGGGTTACTCCTTCGAGAAAAAAATGCAAAGGACAGAAGGAACTATACAGATAAAGAACTCATAAATGACATGATAGTCCCTCTTCTGCATCAATGGACAAAAGCTAATGCACTATTCAAACCACCTGTGATTAATCAGTGTCGAACTATTGAGCTAAAACTAACGAAATTATGGCACAAAGCAGTTGAAACATCACTTGGTAAAGGGAACTTGGCCAGGAAAAATGAATTTCTGCACACACTTGATACTCTGTTTGACATTTTGACCTGCAAGTGCTCCATACAATTATGTTCTGAATCCAACTGTTCTCACTCAGGTAAGAGAGAAAATAATTCCCACATTGATTGTGGTTGTCCTCGTGAAAAGAAGATCCCTGTTTTAGAGCTTGAATTTATAAAGGCACAGAGGACAAAGGCAGAAGGCCAAGGAAGTATGCAAATGGGTTCAATAGATTATTCAGAAACAAAGAAGCAGATTGCTAATGCCAAGAAGAGAGAACAAATCCGAGAGAGGGAACAAAAGAAGAAAATGAAGAGTGAGGAAGCCATCCAAAGAGAGGAAGAGCTGTGTCAAGATGTTTATCACTTCTTTGATAGTTCTTCTGATGAACAGGAAGCAGCATCAGATGATAGTTCCAAAGAGCCATCTGAACCTTTACCAAAGAAAATGAAATACAACACAAGAAATATTTCAAACATTGCTTTAGCTAGTATTCGCCACCATGCTGGACTTCGTGAGGCTGCAGAAATTGCAACTGCCGCTTGGATAGATGCAGGCCTCATCAGCCGAGAGGATGTATCTTTGGTGATAGATCATAATTAAATTAGAAGAGCACAAGAAAAAATAATGAAGGAAATATCTGATCAGCATGAAAAAGATTTAAGCGAGGGAGGGCTCTCCTGTCTTTTGTTTGATGGAAGAATGGATGACACAAAAGTTTTGCTAGAAGTAGAGGGAGTGAACAGAAAGTTTCCAGGTCTCATCAAAGAAGAACACTACTCTGTCTATTCTGAGCCTGGTGGTCGGTTTTTGTTTCACTTTGCTCCCGAAACTGAAGTAGAAGGGAAGAAACATGCAGAGGTCATTGCTGATCATATTTTATGTTGGGTTCAGGAGAGAGGACTTGGCAGTTCACTGCAGGCTGTTGGTGGAGATTCAACTGCAGTGAACACCGGATGGCAGGGGGGTGTAATGACGCATTTAGAGAAAAAACTAGGAAGAAGACTTGTTTGGATTGTATGTGATTTACATACAGGCGAGCTACCTCTTCGTCATCTCATCCAGGAACTTGATGGTCCTACAAAGAGCAACAACAAGTAGTCAGGTCCCCTTGGCATCATGCTGGATGAAGCAACACAACTAGAAATAAATACAACCTTTCCAAAGGTCGAAGTTGGCCCTCCCCTTCCGGCGTTGTCTGAAGGAGTCATCAAAGATCTCAGCACAGATCAATCCTATGCTTATCGTATTGCCCAAGCAATAAGATCAGGAGAAGTGCCTCAGTCATTGGCTCTCTTGGAGATTGGACCTGTCAGTCACAGCCGTTGGTTAACTACAGCTCTTCGTTTCTGCAGGATTTGAATTTCCAAACACGAATTGAAGGGCAAAGTGCTGAAGAATTTGAGGTTAATTGTTGAATTTATTATTGGAGTTTATCTTCCCCAGTGGTTTAGTGTGAAACTTAATCCTATGTGGGTGGATGGGCCCAATCACCTTTTGTTTCAATTGCAGCTAGTAAGAACACAGAGGAAGGTAGTGAGGGACATCGTGTTACCTGTGGCAAGAAGGGCCGCTTGGTATGCTCGATCAGAAGCAGTTTTGCAAGCAATGCTTTGCAGTCAATGTACCAATCTCCGAACCGAGGCTGTAGAAGTCATTCTAAAGATTAGAGGAACGCTAATAGATGACGACCAGTTGGGAGACTGTTCGTTTCATTCAAGAAAAGTTCCCCCAATAAACGTCAATGCCACCAAATTGTCAGAATTGGTTGACTTGAGTTTGGAAGTCTTAGAGCCACCATTGACAACAAGTCTAACTAGCCAAGAATTGAGAAACCTTAAAGAGACTCCAATGCAGATGCCGAAGTGGCCTTCCCACACTCAAAGTGTGGAGAGATGTGTGAAAATGGTCACAGAAGCAGCGGGCCATGTTTACAGCCACGAGAGGCGAGAAGGTTACATCAAAGCACAAATAGCAAGCAGACTACTGATGACAAGAAACCAAAGCAAAGAGAGTATGAAGGCATTGGTTACTTTCAAATAGACTACGGATAATAAAATATAATAATTTGAAACTTGAAACAGTAACATGTGTGCAAACGCTGGTTATGTTATAAATTCACAAATATGTACATTTAAAAGTCCATTTGATGTAGGTAGGACTTATTAAAAAAAAAAATTTATGCCAGAATATTGCTTTGCATGCTTAAAGACTACAATAAATTGCTACCAAATTACTCGATTTTCAATTTAGCCAGTTCACCCCCTAAATTGACACACCCTAGTGTGTATGTATGTGTGTGTGTGTGTGAACTACATTAGAAGGGTGTGTGTGAGTGTTTGTGTGTGTGTGTTTGTGTGTGTGTGTACTATATTAGTAGGGTGTGTGGGTGTGTGTGTGTACTATATTAGTAGGGTGTGTGTGTGTTCTATATTAGTAGGGTGTGTGTGTGTGTGTTCTATATTTGTAGGGTGTGTGTGTGTGTGTGTGTTTGTACTATATTAGTAGTGTGTGTGTGTGTGTGTGTGTGTGTGTGTGTGTGTGTGTGTACTATATTAGAAGGGTGTGTGTGTGTGTGTGTGTACTATATTAGTAGGGTGCGTATGTATGTTTGTGTGTGTGTACTATATTAGAAGGGTGTGTGTGTACTATATTAGTAGTGTGTGTGTGTGTGTGTGTGTGTGTGTGTGTACTACATTAGAAGGGTGTGTGTGTGTGTGTGTACTATATTAGTAGGGTGTGTGTGTGTGTGTACTATAGTAGTAGGGTTTGTGTGTGTTTGTGTGTGAGTGTGTGTGTGTGTGTGTGTGTGTGTGTGTGTGTGTGTGTACTATATTAGTAGGGTGTGTGTGTGTGTGTATACTATATTAGTAAGGTGTGTGTGTGTGTGTGTACTACATTAGAAGGGTGTGTGTGTGTGTGTGTGTGTGTGTGTGTACTATATTTGTAGGGTGTGTGTTTGTGTGTGTGTGTGTGTACTATATTAGTAGGGTCTGTGGGTGTGTGTGTGTGTACTATATTAGTAGAGAGTGTGTGTGTGTGTGTACTATATTAGTAGTGTGTGTGGGTGTGTGTGTGTGTACTATAGTACTAGTTTGTGTGTGTGTGCTTACTATAGAAGTAGTTTGTGTGTGTGTGTGTGTGTGTACTATATTAGAGGGGTGTGTGTGTGTGTTCTATAATAGTAGGGTGTGTGTGTGTGTGTATGTACTATATTAGTAGGGTGTGTATGTGTGTGTATGTGTGTACTATATTAGAAGGGTGTGTGTGTACTATATTAGTAGGGTGTGTGCGTGTACTATTTTAGTAGGGTGTGTGTGTGTGTACTAAATTAGAAGAGTGTCTGTGTGTGTACTATATTAGTAGGGTGTGTGGGTGTGTGTGTGTGTGTGTGTATTTCATTAGAAGGGTGTGTGTGTGTGTGTGTGTGTTTGTGTGCACTATATTAATAGGGTGTGTGTGTGTGTATACTACATTAGAAGGGTGTGTGAGTGTTCTATATTAGTAGGGTGTTTGTGTGTGTGTGTATGTGTGTACTACATTAGAAGGGTGTGTGTGTGTGTGTGTGTGTACTATATTAGTAGGGTGTGTGTGTGTGTGTGTGTGTACTATATTAGTAGGGTGTGTGTGTGTGTGTGTGTACTATTTTAGTATGTTATGTGTGTGTGTGTGTGTGTACTACATTAGAATGTTGTGTGTGTGTTCTATATTAGTAGGGTGTGTGTGTGTGTATGTGTGTGTGTGTACTACATTAGAAGTGTGTGTGTGTGTGTTCTATATTAGTTGGGTGTGTGTGTGTGTATGTGTGTGCATAATATTAATAGCGTGTGTGTGTGTACTACATTGGAAAGGTGTGTGTGTGTGTTCTATATTAGTAGGTTGTGTGCGTGTCTGTGTATGTGTACTATATAAGTAGGGTGTGTGTGTGAATGTGTGTGTGTGTGTGTATGTGTGTGTGTGTGTGCGTGGGTGTGTGTGTACTACATTAGAAGGGTGTGTGTGTGTGTGTGTAATATATTAGTAGGGTGTGTGTGTGTGATTGTGTGTTTACTATATTAGTAGTGTTTGTGTGTGTGTGTGTGTACTGCATTAGAAGGGTGTGTGTGTGTGTGTGTGTGCACTACATTAGAAGGGTGTGTGTGTTTGTGTGTGTGTGTGTGTGTGTGTGTGTGTGTGTGTACTATATTAGTAGGGTGTGTGTGTGTGATTGTGTGTTTACTATATTAGTAGTGTTTGTGTGTGTGTGTGTGTACTGCATTAGAAGGGTGTGTGTGTGTGTGTGTGCACTACATTAGAAGGGTGTGTGTGTGTGTGTGTGTGTACTATATTAGTTGGGTGCATGTGTGTGTACTACATAAGAAAGGTGTGTGTGTGTGTGTACTATATTTGAAGGATGTGTGTGTGTGTGTACTACATTAGAAGGGTGTGTGTGTGTGTGTGTACTATATTTGTAGGGTGTGTGTGTGTGTACTATATTAGTATTGTGTGTGTGTGTGTGTGTGTGTGTGTGTGTGTTTGTGTGTGCTACATTAGAAGGGTGTGTGTGTGTGTGTGTGTGTGTGTACTACATTAGAAGGGTGTGTGTGTGTGTACTATAATATTAGGGTGTGGGTGTGTGTGTGTGTGTACTATATTAGTAGGGTGTGTGTGTGTGTGTACAATATTAGTAGGGTGTGTATGTGTGCGTATGTGTGTACTATATTAGAAGGGTGTGTGTGTACTATATTAGTAGGGTGTGTGCGTGTACTATTTTAGTAGGGTGTGTGTGTGTGTGTGTACTACATTAGAAAGGTGTGCGTGTGTGTACAATATTAGTAGGGTGTGTGGGTGTGTGTGTGCGTGCTATATTAGTAGGGTGTGTGGGTGTGTGTGCATACTACATTAGTAGGGTGTGTGTGTGTGTACTATATTAGTAGGTATGTATGTGTGTGTACTATATTAGTAGGGTGTGTGTGTGTGTGTTTTTGTACTATATTAGAAGGGTGTGTGTGTACTATACTAGTAGGGTGTGTGTGTGTGTCTGTACTATATTAGTGGGGTGTGTTGGTTTGTGTGTGTGTGTACTATATTAGTAGGGTGTGTGTGTGTGTGTTCTATATTAGTTGGGTGTGCGTGTTTGTATTATATTAGTAGGGTGTGTGTGTACTATATTTGTAGGGTGTGTGTGTATTCTATATTAATAGGGTGTGTGCGTGTGTGTACTATATTATTAGGGTGTGTGTGCGTGTGTTCTATATTAGTAGGGTGTGTGTGTGTGTACTATGTTAGTAGGGTGTGTGTGTTTGTATTATATTAGTAGGGTGTGTGTGTGTGTACTATATTAATATGGTGTGTGTGTTTTCTATATTAGTATGGTGTGTGTGTGTGTGTGTGTGTATCTAATATACTATAGTACTAGGCGTGTGCGTGTGTGTGTGCGTGTAATAAATAATAATAATAATAATAAACAGTTTATTGAAAAAGTTTGCAGCCCGAAGGCTGAAAATATACATTGGACATAAATGACTTATTACATACATTGGTGGTTAAACAAAAGCCTTCTTTAGAGAAAGGTGAAGGAACATACAAAGAACATACAGATTAATGTTTACACACGTAGATCATGTGAGCTGAGGTGTTGAACAGCAGACACGTAGTGTTGTAACTCCCTCACAGATGGCGTTATGAGGGGCATCACGTGGAGTACTAGTTCCCTCACAGGTGGTGTTATGAGGGGCTTGACTATGTGTAGTAATTCCCTCACAGATGGTATTACGAGGGGCCTGATGATGTAGTAGTTCCCTCACAGATGGTGTGTGCGTGTGTTTGTGTGTGAGTGTGTGTCTGCTTTAGGCAGCCGAAACGGCATAATCGTTTTTCACCAAATTTGGTGGAAAAATCGCAAAAATTCGTACAGTGGAACAAACCTGGTCCCATATCGATGGTTTCTTTAGGAAGCCATTGCATAATCATTTTATTTACTCTGGCAAACGATGCAAGTCTACGGACTTGGCGCACCCAGCCCACGATTGCAGTTATCGTACGGCTCCCTCCTCCTCCACCCACTTTTTTCTTAGCCTACTATTTTTTTAATGTTGTTTGGATTAGTAAAGGAAGGAAGATTAGTAAATAGAAGAATCAGGAAGGGGAAACAGAAAATAGTTAGAGGTAACAGGTGGGAGGGGGGGGGGGAGCTGAGTTTCATCGTGCGTCTGGATGCGCAGTTTCAACGTTACCAGACAACCTTACAGCTACAGTGTATACTTATTCCTGTGGCTCATGGAAAAGGAAGAGATAAAATGATAATAACAGGAATATATGGAGAAGATAACTACAACAGTTTTTTTTTTTTTAGTTTAACAAATTTATTGGCAGAGCTTGTAGTACAGTTTGCCTATTCTGAGTAATTCAGTCAGGTCTTGACACTGAGGGTGGTATCACTTCTCACTGTCACGCAGGACAGAGGTTCATACACAAAGAAATACATCATATTCATTAACAACTATAAATGTATAGAGGTCAGATTCATATGGATAATGTTCACTGCCATGCAGGACAGAGGTTCGTACACAAAGATTTGCATCATATTCATTGACAGTACATATACATATATGTAAACACACACACACACACACATATACATACATATGCGTATATACATACACATATACATGTACACGTACATATACATGCACACACGCACACACGCACACATACATACATATACGTCGGTCAGATTCATGTGGGTAATGTCACTTTTCACTGCCATACAGGACAGAGGTTCGTACACAAAGAATGCATCATATTCATTGACACTATATATAGGTCAGATTCATGTGGGTAATGCCACTGTTCACTGCCACGCAGGACAGAGGTTCGTACACAAAGAAGGAAATACATCACATTCACCAGCAGCATATATGGGTCAGTGGATCACATACATTGGAGTCATATTCTAGTTGAAGACTAATCAGTGTGGGCTAGCAAATTTGGGATAAACAGCAAGAATGTCCTCAAGCACACCTGATTCAATGAAGTAATTACATAGTTCAAGATACAGTAAGTCAGGTGGCCTGAAGTCTTTGACAGTGTCACATTCAATAATATAGTGTTCAAGTGTATGCTTTAAAGGTTTATCACAAAGTTTACATGCTGAGTGTTCCGGTATGGGTACAGCGTTACTAACTTGCCAGATGTGTCTGTATCCTAGCCTAATTCTGGCCACGACTACATCACATTGTCTGGTTCTGTCCTTATGCTGGCCATACCGGTACCTCTTGTTACAAAATTTGTCATATTTACTAATGCTACAACTGTCAGGTCTCTCTGCATTTCTCACTTCTTCTAGATCAGAGTTCATGATTCTGACTTGAATGTTTTTAATTACGGCATTGGACAGACCAAGGTCACGGTCAACATTTTCTTTCTTACACGCCTCATTGGCCAGTCTATCAGCACGGTCATGATACCTGATTCCAACATGGGACGGAATCCACACAAATTCGATAAGAAGGTTGTTCTCATTGGCAGTTATCACATTCCTTTTAATATCACATGCAACTTTAGACATAGAACCTGACGGGCTGTTCATTGATTTCAAAGCACTTTGAGAGTCACAGAATATCACCCCACCTCCATTTTCTTTGAGGTAGTCTGTGGCTAAGTAGATTCCAGTTAGTTCAGTTTGTGTTGTGCTGGCCCAGTTGTTTAGCCTTTGCTTGTTTGACACTATCATCTCTTTTTCTTTATATATTACAATTGCACAGCCTGTTCTACCTGTGTTTGTCTGCACAGAACCATCAGTAAAAGCATAACATTCACTTGATTTAATACTCTCTATGTGTCTGTTAATAGTTTCTAGTGTGACACATCTCACCACATCGGTGTTTAACATTTGCTTACTACCAACAGGAGTGTAATTAATAGGAACTGATATGTCCAGCCAAGGAGGAATGGCATTAATAGGTTCGTCTGGGGTGATTGGGACATTCAGTTTCAGGAGATCTGCAACACTTTTATGAAGCCACGCCCCAAAGAGAGTCTTTTTTGAAAGGTTGGCGAGATGGTCGGGATTACTTAGATAGAACATCAACTCAGTTTGAGTTGTAGTTTGAGAACTATTGTTCTTCAAAACTTTGACACAAAACATGGTATTAAGTAGGGCTATCCTCTCAGATAGGGAGGGCAGTCCGAGCTCTTTCCTCATATTTACAATTCTGGTTGATTTTGGGCAACCTAGGATGATGCGCATGGCTTCATTTTGCACTACCTCAAGGCTGTTGAGTTGTTTAGGCGGAATAGTCACAAGATGGAGAGCATGATAGTCAACTACAGAACGAATGAAGTGAAGATAAAAAGTACGAGCATAGGTGATGTTAATTCCATAGCCCTTGCCAACAAGGGTTCTGAGGGGTTTAATGCGCTGCATTAGTTTGTCACGAAGGTTGCTGACAAAGTTTGCATCATTCACACAAATTCCAAGATATTTATAGGAGCTACATAGTTCCAAGGGCATGCTGTTAATGTTATAGTCAAGAGGCAGAGGGTGAGCAGGACGAGGATTGAGGACCCTCGTCTTGTCAACAGATATTATGAGACCGCATTCAACAGTTCTCCGAGCAAATACATCCAGCAAGGCTTGGAGCCTGAGTTTGGTTTGTGTCATAATGCAGATATCATCAGCATAGCATATTACGGCTTCGTTTGGTTGAACTGGAATGTCAGCAATAAGCTTGTGCATCAGTATATTAAAGAGCATAGGACTTAACACTCCTCCCTGAGGCGTGCCCAGCTCAAATGATCTCATTCTGGTACTTTTAACTCCCCTAAACAGAACACTGGCATACCTGTTGGACAGATAACCCTTTATCCATGTCAGGAGGTTACCTTGTATGCCAAAATTAGCTAGTTGCTCAAGTATAATGTCTCTATTAGCTACATCAAAGGCTGATTTAAGGTCTATGAAGGCTGTTTGTGTCTTATCTTTTGAGTGAACAAGATATTCTGCAAAGCATGTCTGTGTGCTACGCCCGGGCATGAACCCGTACAGATTAGGGGCGAGTTTGTCTTTGACTTGAAACATAAGACGGTTTAGAACAACTCTTTCAAGGACT
Organism: Homarus gammarus; assembly: GCA_958450375.1. Classification (NCBI taxonomy): domain Eukaryota; kingdom Metazoa; phylum Arthropoda; class Malacostraca; order Decapoda; family Nephropidae; genus Homarus; species Homarus gammarus. The sequence continues at coordinate 462,220 of CAUDMG010000189.1, read as the reverse complement.
TTACACATACAGGATGTAAGTGAAATTGGCCTGAAGTTTGGAGAATTAGCTTTAGGGATTGGAACTATGTTTCCATGAGTCCATGTCTTAGGCAGAATACCCTGTGTGAGGCTCATTTGATACAGGTCAAGCAGTGGATGGTTAGGGATCTCATTCAACAATCTCAGGGTGTTATAGGTTATGCCATCCTCACCAGGGGAGGATGACTCACCTTTCATTAGTGCTGTTGTTAGTTCGTGGTGCGTTATAGGAAACTGGTCGGTAAGGTCTGGTGAGGAACAGGCTATTTCAATATTGAAACCCCTATTAATGTGTGAGGTGTTAAGATATTGTTGTATGTCAGGAGGCAGGGAAGTGATTCGTGACACACTAGACCATTGGTCTAATAGCATGTCAGCATATTCTGCAGGGCTGTGATGAAGCTGGACTGGGGTGGGTGACTTGGTAATGGCTCTAATTTTCTTCCACATTTCTGCTAGAGTGGTTGTTCTATTAATCCCCTGTAAGAATTGTTCCCAATAGGTGTTTCTCACCTGACCTTTGAGTTCACGAAATTCTCTGTTAGCTTTGAGGAATGCCAAAAGGTTATCACTAGTTTTATTTTGCTTATAAGTGTTGGCAAGCTGTTTTACATTCTCTCCTTCTTTGGTGAGGATGGGGTCATGTGTCCACAGAGGTGGTTTAGTGCTGCCCCCCTTCCTCCTTGACTTAACCCAGGTGGTATAATATGTGGTAATGACATTTACAAGATCACAGCAAAATTCATCCACTGACCCAGGTGTATATCCAGCATACCATCTGTGGATGTAGGCCTTGAAGTGCAGTTTAAGATTATCTGGGATGTTAATTCTGAGCTTAGGATGGGGTTCACACTTGACATCAGCAACAGTGTATTCAGTAAGTATTGCATAATGATCACTGACAAGGTAGTCTGAGATGACCTTAGCCTTGACATTACTGTCTACTAGGTTATACCCAATCACATAATCAAGTCTGCCCCCCATCAGATGTGTCACTTTGTCTGTGTCGTATACAGTGATATTATGATTATTGATGTAATTCACGAACACCCTCCCATTAGAGTTACACTGGACATCACCGAGGACAGTGTGACGAGAGTTAAAGTCACCCATACACAGCATAGCATTGTTACCTGATGGCTTTGGTAACACGTCCGCTCGCAGTTCATTACACCGAACATAGATGTTATACAGCGAAAATTGACTGTTTGCTGTCTTTACTGTAAATTGTTGATAGTGAATACTTTCATCATTGTGAGTTTTAATCCATTTACAGACCAGACCATTCTTTACATATGTGAGCAGGCCACTTCCTGCTCCACTATTATATGCTGTAAACCCAGCTATCCTGGGTGCAACTTTCCTCTGGGTGCTGGACGTGTAAGGTTCTTGTAAGCCAATTACATCAATGTCAAAAACTTTAACAAACCATTGTAGATCATTAATTCTGCGATTAACACTCCGGATGTTCCATGAAATGAACCTAAGCGTTCGTGTTACTTTTCCCAGCTTGTGTTTAACGTAGAGAGTCGCACGCTGGCTTCATAGATCAGCCTGACCAATAAGCTGACCCTTCCAATTTCTGCACCTCTGGATTTCCTGATAATGTTCTTCACAGCCCTTATTCCAGTAGGATTTTTATACGCGGGTTGCTTCATCAGTCCCGCGAGTTCCTCCTCATTAAACAATGGAAAACTTACAGGGTCATGAACAGTCTGCAGACCTGGGACTATTGTAGAGACCACGCTGGCAGTCTGGGGCTCATTCTCCCCATTCATGCTACCATCACTATCGGTCTCGCTCTGGCTGCTCACCCTCAAGTTGGCATCATTATGAGAGGAGGCACTAGCTCCTTCAGAAGCTCCACTAACACTATCACTGTCATTGTTCACTGGTACACTTACTTGGCAGGCTTTAACCTGACCTGCATTGGCTAACGAAGGAGAGTCACTCTGCCTGTTGACTTCAGGTGGTGGAGGCGATCCGGCCGCATTGGCATCATTGAGTGGGACTGCTATTGTGGATGGAGGCGACCTCCCAGGACAACTGGGGTGCAAGGCCGTCACACCCTCCTCCCTGGACCTGGGACACTGCCCCCTGGGTGGGGAGGTGTCCCTGTTGATTTCAGGTGCTGGAGGCGACCCCGCAGTGTTGCTGTTGGCATCACTGAGTGGGACCGCTTTTGTTGGTGGAGGCGGGCTTCCAGGGCAACCTGGATGCCAGGCCGTCACACCCTCCTCCCTGCACCTGTAACACTGCCTCCTAGGTGGGGAGGTGTAGCTGTTGATTTCAGGCGTTGGCGGCGACCCTGTAGCGTTGGCGTCACTGAGTGTGACCGCTATTGTGGGTGGAGGCGGGCTCCCAAGGCAACCTGGATGCCAGGCCGTCACACCCTTCTTCCTGCATCTGGCGCACTGCCACTCAGATGGGGAGTCCTGCTCTCTTCCGTCCTGAGAGGCACCTTCCTTGATGGGGCAGCTGCTTGTGCTATGCATTCCTGCGCAGTAGCCGCAGGTGGCTGGCTTGTGACAGTATTTCGCCACATGATTGACCCCAAAGCAGTTGTAGCACACCACAGGGGGAGGAATCCACCGACTGATGTTACTAGGGGTGCCGTACGTGCTGCCAAAGAAGCTGTACTTCTCAGGAGGTGGTTCCTTCCTTTTCCAGACAATGATGATCCTACTAAGTTGTGCACCATCCTTATAAAGTCTCCTTGCACTGTGGACGCCCTGGAGTGACAGAGCTCTCTTGGGGGGAATACCCTTGGGGAATTGGGTGACAAGGTATTCCCTCATTTTTTGGGGTCGAACAGGTTCATCTCGCTTAATAAGGTGTATTGAACCGACCCTACCATCAATGAAGCGTTGGATAGCTTCTGTCTCCTCTCGGCCTACATAGACAAAACGAGGGGTGTTACCTGGCACGACAACATTCAGCTTAGCCATGCCATAATCCTTATTCAGGGCAGTCAACCAATTAATCTTCATCAAATTGGTTGCGTTCTCGGGGAAGGCAAGGCGCATGTACTTAGCCCGGGGAGCAATGGGAGGGGGGGGGATGCCCCTATTGGCTCTCCTCTGCTTCCTTCCCTTGGTCCTCATCTTGCGTTTCTGCTGCCGTGTCTGAAACTTCTGAAAGCCAGCTTCAGTGTCGCTATGACTGTCCTCTTCATTTTCTTCATCAAGGACATAGGCAGAGCGCCGCCCAGCGATGACTCCTGCCATGGTTAGATTTTAGATGGAATCTAGGCCATATACACTGGGGCACAGAGGCGACATGTAGGCCAGCGATGTCCTTGAGGCCTCCTGGGAGCGGAGGGAGTGTGGTGTCGGGGGGGGGGGGGGGGGGACTAAGGTAACAGGCGTATTCTCAGTTTATAAGCACTTTTATTACACTTCACTTGTTCTTAATAGTATCTCTGTTTTTCTGGTTAGATCCAGTATAAAAGTCAATTTTAGTTTCAATAGAACTACTGCCTGGCAGACCCACTCCCCAGTACTCAACCCACGACACGTTAGTTCAGGTGTAAGGTGTGGTGTAAGGTAACAGGTGCATTCTCAGTTTATAAGCACTTTTATTACACTTCACTTGTTCTTAATAGTAACTGTTTTTCTGACGGCACAACACCTCAGAAAATCCTCACTTGGTTCGTCGAGACCCTACATCAAGTGTCCGTTACTATGGTGGAGGTGGGGGTGGGGGCGACCGCATGGGCAGCACTCTCGGCCCCATAGGGGCGATAGTCTCGGGACCACCCCTGTCAAAGCAGGCCTACCGAGCCTCCTCATTATCCTACCACTCACTTGGAGAACGCCGGTGAACACACGGAATATTTACAATTTATGCCGTCGGGGATGAGCAGAAACCTTGGGTGGCAATGCTTAAGGCGACATCCGATATTCACGGACACATTGTCAAATTCCCGCTCCCACACAGGGAGTATGTCCCCACCAATAACACTTTAGATCCGAGAATATGTCTGGCCAGCCATGTTGACCTGACCTGACCTGACGCGCTGAACTACAACAGACACAAGGTGAATATAGACAGTGAAACAGATAGGAGGTTGACAAAAATGGACAGATCCGTACATGCACAAACAGACAATATGGCAACTAACATGACAGACAAACAGCTGACTGACTGGTTCACATAAGACAAACAGGCAGACACACGCCAACAACGGATAAGACAGACAGATTTGACGACACAAAGAATACAGACGGGTTACATTCAAACACCACGTAGACGAACAGACAGTTGGGATGGCAATAGACAGGACGGATAGACTTGAGACAGATGAGAAGGCATTTATAAACAAGAATAACACCAAATTGACCATAGCTGCGTCAGTGAGGGTAGGAGGTCTTACATCCACCAGCATAAATAATAAGACTCAACACCCTCGCGCGGAAAGAACATCGATGGTCGGTCAGTCATGTGAGATGGGCCTAAAACTGACTAACGTAGATGATGACTATGATGACTTAACACAGGTGATGACTTAAGCAGATGGTGACTAATATAACCAGAATCAGGGTCACTTCTCTTCATAATATAATTTATCTCGGAATGATCATCGCTGATTCATAATAATATTTTTTTTATGATTTTAACCTCTCCTTATGGCAATTATTTCTTTAATTACTTATTTTAACATATAGTCTATTCGTTCTTATTGTATATTAGATACTGTAAGTATCACGACCACGACCATGATTATAACAACCACGACCATGGTTATAACAACCACGACCATGATTATAACAACCACGACCATGATTATAACCACGACAATGATTATAACAACCACGACCATGATTATAACAACCACGACTATGATTATAACAATCACGATCATAATTATAACAACCACGACCATGATTATAACAACCGCGACCATGATTATAATAACCACGACTATGATCATTACCACGACAATGATTATAACAACCACGACTATTATTATAACAACCACGACGATGATTATAACACCCACGACCATGATTATTACAACTACGACAATGGTCATAACCACGCCCATGATTATAACAACCACGACTATGAGTGTAACAACCACGACCATGATTATAACAACCAAGACCATGATTATAACAACCACGACCATGATTATAACAACCACGACCATGATTTTAACAACCACGACTATGATTGTAACAACCACGACTATGATTATAACACCCACGACCATGATTATAACAACCACAACTATGATTATAACACCCACGACCATGATTATAACACCCACGACCATTATTATAACAACCACGACAATTATTGCAACAACCACGACCATGATTATAACAACCACGACCATGATTATAACAACCACGACAATTATTGCAACAACCACGACCATGATTATTACAACAACGACAATGGTTATAACCACGCCCATGATTATAACAACCACGACTATGAGTGTAGCAACCACGACCATGATTATAACAACCACGACCATGATTTTAACAACCACGACTATGATTATAACAACCACGACCATGATTATAACAACCACGACCATGATTATAACAACCACGACTATGATAATAACACCCACGACCATGATTATAACAACCACGACTATGATTATAACAACCACGACCATGATTATAACAACCACGACTATGATTATAACAACCACGACCATGATTATAACACCTACGACCATGTTTATAACAACCAAGAATATGATTATAACACCCACGACCATGATTATAACAACCACGATCTTGATTATAACAACCACGACCATGATTATAACAACCACGACCATGATTATAACAACCATGAGCATGTTTTTCTCATATACTATAGCATTGGTTCTCAACCAGGGGGGAATTCCCCCCAGGGGGGGAATTCAGGTTTTCAGGGGGGGGAGGGGGAAACTGATTCGGGAGCAAGAGATATGTTCGATGAGAAATCAATCACAGAATTTTGGCCCTTGATGTGCGATTCCTACCCAAAAGTGGCAGAAAGAGCTATCCGTGCATTGCTTCCGTTTGAGTCGACATATCTTTGTGAGTCAGGCTTTTCAACTCTGTTGCAAATTAAAACGAAGCAACATAGTAGATTAGAGGTAGAAAATGACCTGCGTTGTGCCCTTTCAAGCACTCCTCCGCGTATCCCAGAATTGGCGAAGAAAAACAATCACAGGTTTCTCATTGACTGTAATCTTCATCTGAATAAAATTAATTACAAATTTACAATATCCTGGTATTCTATTGAACATTTTGTTTATTGCATTATGCTTCAGTTTGGTCTGTTAAGTAATTCATTATAAATATAAAAAAACTATTTTACTTTTATTCAAGTCTTATAAATCCATCAACATTTTCAATTGGCATTTAATTTGTAAAACTCCACTATAAAAATAATCCATGTAAAATTGTAAATGTATATGTACTAATATGGAAAAAATAAAGGTTTTTCAGTATTATATGCATATTATTTGGAATGCACTTTTTGAGGCAGACAATCTTGGAAAGGAGGGGGGAATGACATTCTGACATATGGTGAAAGGGGTGCATGGGGCAAACAAGGTTGAGAACCACTGTACTATAGGAATAGCCGCGTGTCTGTGTGTGTGTCTGTTCTGGGCAGCAGAAACGGCACAATCATTTTTCATAAAACTTGGTGGAAAAATCGCAAAAAAATCGTAGAGTGGAACAAACCTGGTCCCATGTCGATGGTTTCTTTAGGAAGGCATTAATTAGCCATTTTATTTACGATGGAAACGATGCAAGTCTACGGACTTGGCGCACCCTCATTCACTGTACGCTAGCCAAGCATGAGCGTTCAAACTTTCACTGGGCACGAAGGTGCCCACGATCACTTGTTTGTACTATATTAGTAGTGTGTGTGTGTGTGTGTAATAATAATAATAATAATAATAATAATTAACGGTTTATTGAAAGAACTTGGCAGCCAGAAGGCTAAAAATATACAGCTACATAATTGGGGAATGGGTCTCTTGATTTACAAATAATATACAAGTAACATAAGTGATACAAATATGATCTATAATAACTAGGTGAGGAGAAGCTCAAACTACAGGGCATTTCAACATAGTGACAGTGCAAATAGTAAGATTGACTTGGAGTGAATATACTGCTTGATTACAAGTTATTGATAATTTTTACAATGGTTGGGACTGGGATGTTCTAATAGCGATCAGTTCGTGCTCGTATCGGCTGGATGCGTTTGTGGTGTCGAACAGCAATTCTCGGACGAGGGATCTCGGGGGGTAGTGGGAGCCGGTGTCGAAGATGGTGTAGAAGCTTCTCACCTAATTTGCAGATGAGGTCGTGTTGATGGTCAGTGAGAGCCGAGAGGGTCAGTGTGTTGAGCGCTTCTTGATATGTGGAGTAGGAAGGGGAGAGAATAATCTTGCATGCCCTCTTTTGCACTTTTTCTAGGTGTTTAAGTTGTGTGGCATTTACAGAGGAAGACCAGGTAGGGGAGGCATAGGTGAGCTTGGGAAGTATGAATGTTGAGTATTCACTGAGGAGCTCGGGTGCAGGAACTCCGAGGGACTTGAGTCGGCGGAGGAGGTGGAGACGGAAACTGTAGGATTTGACAACTTCACTCACGTGTGGTTTCCAATTTAGTTTGTTGTCTATGGTGACACCGAGGAGCTTCGTGGAATCTACAACCTGGAGTCTGTTCGGACCTAAAGTAATGGAAGGAGGTGGGACAATGTGTGTGTGTGTGTACTATATTAGTAGGGTGCATGTATGTGTGTGTGTGTACTATATTAGTAGGGTGTGTGTGTGTGTGTGTGTACTATATTTTCAGGGTGTTTTTGTGTGTGTATACTATATTAGTAGGGTGTTTGTGTGTATGTACTATATTAGTAGGGTGTGTGTCTGTGTGTGTGTGTGTACTATATTAATAGGGTGTGTGTGCGTGTGTGTATGTACTATATTAGTAGGGTGTGTGTGTGTGTGTGTTTACTATATTAGGAGGGTGTGTGTGTGTGCTTGTGTATATTATATGAGAAAGGTGTGTGTGTGTGTGTGTGTACTGTATTAGTATGGTGTGTGTGTGTTCAATATTAGTTGGGTGTGTGTGTGTGTGTGTGCATGTACTATATTAGTAGGGTGTGTGTGTGTGTACTATATTAGTAGGGTGTGTGTGTGTGTGTACTATATTAATAGGGTGCGTGTGCGTGTGTGTGTGTGTGTACTATTTTAGAAGGGTGTGTGTGTGCTCCATAGCAGTAGTTTGTGTGTCAGCGTGTGTGTATGAGTACTATATTAGAAGAGTGTATGTTTGTGCTTATGTGTACTATATTAGAAGGGTGTGTGTGTGTGTGTGTGTGTGTGCTATATTAAAAGGGTGTGTGTACTATATGAGAAGGGCTTGTGTGTGTGTGTGTGTGTGTGTGTGTGTGTGTGTGTGCGTGCCATGTCAGTAGTGTGAGTGTGTGTGCGTGCCATGTCAGTAAGGTGTGTATGTGCGTGCCATGTCAGAAGGGTGTGTGTTTGTGTGTGTGTTTGTGCCATATAAGTAGGGTGTTTCTGTATATACTATATTAGTAGGGTGTGTGTGCGTGTGTGTGTGTACTATATTAGTAGGGGGTGTGTATGTGTTCCATGACAGTAAGGTGTGTGTGTGTGTGTGTGTGTGTGTGTGTGTGTGACTTTAGACCATCAAGTGGAACCACTGACATGAGCTTTGTTGCCTGCCATATATAGGAAAAGTGCAGAGAATAGCTTCATGACCTGTACATGGCCATCGTCGACCTAACCAAGGCCTTGTACTTGGTCAACAGGAAAGCCTTCTGGCTGACCCTCAGCCATTTTGGCTGCCCAACAAAATTCATCGCTATTGTGAGGCAACTCCACAACGGCATGTGCTGCAGTGTCCTGTGCAATGGCACCCAGTCTGAATTATTCCCTATGCAAACGAGGTAAACAAGGATATGACTGACACCAACTCTCATTTAAATTTTCTTGGCTGGCATCCTTACTCGTTCCAGTGCGAATTTAGCCGGCGAGTTGGACATCCATTACCGGATGAAGGGTATTTTTAATATAAGACGACTCCAAGAAGTAACGAACTGTCAGTAGCTTCTATTACTGAACTTTAGTATGCAGACGACCTCACCCTTGTCGCTTACACTGAACGCGACCTACTTTTGATCCTGAACACCTATGCAGATGCGTATGCACACTTCGGCCTTGAGGTAAACGTACTTAAGACTCAGGTTCTCTTTCAGCCTGCCCCTGGTTCAGCCAAACCTCCACCATGCATCCAACTTAAGGTTGCTACCCTCTCTATTATTACACATTTCCAGTATCTCGGCTCTCCACCACCTCGGACATAGATGAAGAGGTTCAACATCGGTTCAGACGTGCATCTCAAGCTTTCGGCAGACTCCGTTCCCGTGGCTTCAGCTGTAGGGAGCTGAAATTATCTACAAAGTTGCACGTTCCTATATGTTGAGCAGTGGTCCTCCTTCCCCTGTTATATGGCAGCAATCATCTCAAGGTACTTGAAAACTTTCACCAACGTAGTCTACGTTCCATCCTCCGATTTCGCTGGGAAGACAAGAGAACAAATGCCAGTATTCTAGCTGACACCAACTGCAGGAGCACCGAGGCGACCATTATCCATGAACAACTAAGTTGTACCTGCCATGTTACCCGCATGAACGACAGTAGACTGTCAAAGCAGCTACTTTATAGTCGCCTAACGAATAGTGAGCGTAAAGCTGGCGGGTAACTGAAAAGGTATAAGGATAGATAGTCTTAAGACAAACCTGAAAAAGTGTCAAATAGACCCCATCACCTGGGAAACGATTACTCTACACCGTAACGCTTGGAGGAGCGCCACAAGAGAACGTATCAATACTTTCGAGTTAGCCGAACTACATACAGAGACAGTCAAGCGCCAACGCCGGAAAGACGCTACCGCCGCCCCTCCCACACTAGATGTAACCCTTCACACGTTCAAAATATGTGGACGACCCTGCCTGTCTCGTATCGACCTTTCGAGTCACCTCAGAGCTTATCATAGCTGGTTGATCGTCATACTCGATTCCGAGTGACAGCAAAATAGTAGTAATAGTAGTAGTAGTAGTGTGTATGTGTGTGCGTGTGTGTGTGTATGCAATAATAATAATAATAATAATAATAATAATGATAATAATAATAATAATAATAATAATAATAATAATAATAATAATAATAATAATAATAATAATAATAATAATAATAATAATAATAATAATAATAATAATAATAATAATAATAATAATAATAATAATAATAATAATAATAATAATAATAATAATAATTAACGGTTTATTGAAAAAGTTCTGCAGCCCGAAGTCTGAAAATATACACAGGACAAAAATTACTTATTACATACAAAGACATGAGGTAGGTGGGTCGTTTAACAAAAGCTTTCATTACTGAAAGAAGAAGGAACAATGATTGAACATACAGAGTATTATAGTTTACAGTTAATGGCCCGGGCCTGGGCTGGTCATTGAGACACCAGGTGGTGTGGTGTGCACGTGGTGCAGTAACTCGTCCTCGGGTGTTGATATGAGGGACTTCGCGTGGTCAGGGGAAACCAGGTTGGTGTGTGTGTGTGTGTGTGTGTGTGTGTGTGTGTGTGTGTGTGTGTGTGTCACACTAAATAAAGGTATTTGTCGAGTAAATACAAAAAACTGATGATTTTGCCAATGGAAATAACTGTTTTGTTTTTATTATAACGCAGTGGAATTTAATTCGAATATGGTAAACTTTGTTCTGTTTCATTTAAGGTGTTGTCTACTATCATAAAATAGTAAACTTGTAGCTAGCGATGATTAGGTTAGGTTAAGTTAGGTAACATTTGGTTCGGTTATATATATATATATATATATATATATATATATATATATATATATATATATATATATATATATATATGTATGCAAGTAAATCACAGTAGGTGCGCGTGATCTAGGTATATGCTGATAACCACAAGGAAAGAAGAAAACACGAAGTTCCCAAGCGCTTTCGTGTAATTCACATCTTCAGGGGTGAGTCTGTACTCACCCCTGAAGATATGAATTACACGAAAGCGCTTGGGAACTTCGTGTTTTCTTCTTTCCTTGTGGTTATCAGCATATATATATATATATATATATATATATATATATATATATATATATATATATATATATATATATATATATATATAAGTGTGCGTGTGTGTGCCAATATAATCACCATTCCAAATTGTTTATTGATCTCATCGTTGGTAAAGTTGGCACAGGGCCACTGACAGGTGCCGCCATGACACCATTACTCGTTAAATGCTGCCCTGGTCAGGTAAATTCAGTATAACGATTACCTACAATTCCGAAGTGACCCAATATGATTTTTATACGAATGAAATCATTCTATTAAAGTATATAGTATGGCAGGATGGTCTTTTAGAGGGGTAACTGAGGAAAACACGAGCTTAGGTTACGTTACGTTACGTTAAGTTAGGTTACGTTAGGTTAGGTTAAGTTAGTTTAGGTTAGGTTAGGCTAAGTTAGGTTAGGTTTATTTGCAAATTTTACTTGCCGTGAAATATTGTGCTTTTTTATTCGTGTTTCTTGGAATTTCGCACAAACGAGATGGTCTCATAGAGTTGCCTCCACATGAACGTACCACAGCCAGGAATAGGGTACGAGATGTGGCAACGCAGCGCCGTGGTCAGGGTTGAATACGTTGGCGTGAAGCAGTCAGTTGCACTGTTTGTGATAAGATACAAACAATAAAGGAGTGCAACAGATAAACAAACTCTGAAATATGTGTTATATTGTGTAACAACGTCTGAGTGACTAAAACACACACACACACACACACACCTTTACATGGACATCAAACAGTGATAGGTAATGAACTGTTGCCATCAAGGAGGAGGTGACATGAGTGATCACTACACAGAGAGAAACAGTCACACACAATAATAATAATAATAATAATAATAATGGTTGCCTCTAGTTTACGAGGATGATCAGTTCTAGGACCACTTAGGCGCGAATTTGTTTTTAAGGTGTAAAAGTTGTCCCCAAAACAACAATCACTTTCTAAGTTAACAAGTTGCATGACCCAGTGTTAAGGAATAGTTCTAGAAGACCGAACAAGTTGCTAACCATTACCCCGGAACACAATCCGGAAATCGATTAACATCCAGGTAGACAGAGGTAAATGGCGTAAAGAAATGTGCCCATAGTTTCACCCTGCCCGGGGATCGAACCCGGTTCCACTCACTTTCGCGGTGAGCATACTGACCATTACACTACAGGTCACACACTACTACCACCAGCATCGCCACCATAAATTACCCTCACCACCACCACTACCACAATCACCACTCTACCACTTTCACCACATTACCACTACCACCACAACTACCAGCACACACAACCACCCCACACTACCACTACAACCACCACCAAACACAACCACCACAGCCATCAACTTAGACTACCACCACACACTACCATCACCACCATTACAAACTACCACCACCGCGACCACCACCACACAACCACCACCGACACCAAAACCACCACCGCCACCACAACCACAACCACCATCATTACACCGCCACCACACAATATCATTAATATATCACAGAGACACCAACACAACACACTACCCCCACTACACCACTTCCATCATACTTACTTATTGCTTAAGGCTGTCCGTGGTAGTCGACGATGGACGGCTTCATTATCAAATCGATGATGACAAGTTTTTGAACTAGGGATGATGTCGGCGGTATCACTGGATGTGGCTGTGAGGTCCGATTCTTGACCGCAGATTCTATTGCACATTGGACGGGACAGTTCCGTATTGGGTGGGAAGTTTCTGGGAGTGCGATTGTCTCCCCATCTCCCTACGTGCACATCTGGCCCTATCATGATCGTTCTCGAGATGTTTGACGTCTTGAGTACAACTGGAGCGCCATAGACTATGATCGGATGCAATGTTCTCGTGATCCTTTGGAGGAATGTTACATTTTTGAGCTGGTCTTTGTACCTTATACATTGTCCTCCAGAGTTGTGGCGTACCTCGGGCAGCTGCGTGTAGAATGATCTGGCGGGGGAGTCGGTGCTCTGGCATGCGGATAACATGTCTCCATCCATTGTATCTGTCTCTTTGTCAGAATTGCCCCTATGCTGGTAGTGTTGGCACGCAGGAGGATGCTAGTATGTGGGACTTTGTCGTGTCAGGTCAGACCAAGAATGTGTTGTAAAGAACGGATATGGAAGGCGCCAAGAGATCTGATGCGACTTTGCTACGTAATCCACGCCTCCAAACCGAATAGGATGGTGAAAATACAGACAGCTTGGTAAACAGAAACTTTTGTTGTGACTTTGAGGCTATTGTCAAATTGTCTGGAGTGCAAACGACCAAAGGAGGCAGCTACAAGATGGATCCGACCCTCGATCACCTCGTACATGTTGCGCTTGGTGGAAAGAGGGCTACCGAGGTAGGTAAAATGTTCCACGTGTTTGACAGGGTTTTCGTTGACTAGGAATGCAGTCAGTGGGTCTGCGCCTCTGTGTTGAGCGATTGTATACTGGAGAGCATCTGGGAAGTGAGCAACGAACGCTCAGTCGTTAGCTTATTGGAGCTCCGCAAGGTGGGAGATCGACGTTTTTTTGTTATTGCCTGGAGGCGGCGGAGGTTGAACAGGTTGCCGTCTAAACGGAATTGGATCTTTACGCCGTCATCGTCGTTCCTGGAGTTATGGCTAATCAGGGTCACTGCTGATAGGTCGAGACTGAAGATGACGGGGGTCAGAACGCACCTCTGTTTCACCTCGACCTCAACACTAAAAGGTTTGGACTTTGGCCTTGGTTTGGACTTTGTGCTTCCTACAAGTAGACAGGCTTGCCTGTCTTCATGAAAGCTACAGAGGATTTTTAGAAATTTTGGATGGATGCAAAACATAGCTTTCGTTAAGTCGATGAAAGCAATGTAGAAGTCACGCTTCTGTTCATGGCATTTTTCTTTTAGCTGACGCACGGTAAAGGTACTGCGATCTTTACGTAAGCCACATTGCGTCTCAGACAGAGTGGATTCAGCAACGTGGTGGGCTAATCTGCAGAGCATAATTCTGGCGAGTAATGTACCTGCCACAGCCATGAAAGACATGCCTCTCCTTTTGCTTTCGGTACGCCAGGTGGCAAGAATGAGTTGATGGAGACGCAGGAGGAAAAGGTAGTCTCCGGTATTAAAGATTTCTTAAGACAGGACGTGTGGCCCAGTAGTTTTGTTGTTTTTGAGGCCCTTGACAGCCCGAAGGGTCTCGGAGTGCTGTATCGACTTGACGGGATCATGAATAGCTTTGATTACATTGTCGACGCCCTGATCATAGTTCTCGTTGTCGAAGCTCTGGATTTCTTGAGCTCTGGCTTGCCATCATTCGCTTTCCACTCTTCTTAATGTCCCTCTGTGCTTCGGCCCTGAGTGAGCAGCAGTTAGCTCTGAGGGCAGCACATTGTGTGTTTGAGAATGAAGCATCGCTGGCCTTCTTTTTGGCACCAAGGAGTTCGTATAAGCCATCAATGTTCTTATGAAACCAGTCCCGGTGTCGTCGTCTGGTAAAGTAGCTTCATATATGAGGAAGCGCACGTTGTTCCACTCATTATCCACATCTATTGTGTTGCTGCTTATATCGATTGCAGGTCTGGAAAGCAACTAGAGTGCTGCGGAAATTGTCGAGTACCGTTGAATTTTTGAAGGCGTTGCAAATGAGTCTTCTTGGAGGTCGTAATGGCACCTGGGGACAGATTTCGAGCCTCTTCTTGGAGCGGATTAATTTATGGTAGGTGGGATACTCTGCACCTCTCATGGTCATTTGACCTCACGATGATGTAGTAGTCGAACAGGTGCCAATGCTTCGACCTTGGGTACATCAAGGAGGTTTGTGCTTGTTTTTCAGTTGAAATAAATTACTGGTCACGACTAGATTATGCTTTGAGCACGAAGAGGGGAGTCTTAGGCCATTGCTATTCATGTTGCCGATGCCATGGTGGCCCAGAATGCCATCCCTTTGATGGGAGTCTGTACCGACTCTTGCATTGCAGTCACCGAGCATTATGACTGTGTCGTTATGAGGTCTCCTGCTTAGTGCAGGGTCTAGGGACTCGTAAAAGTAGTCCTTGGTTCGATTGTCATCTTCTAAAGATGGTGCGTAGATGCTGAAAAGCGTTTTATAGCGCCCTTTAGTTAGAGGATTGACCATGACTTTAGTTTTTCAGTTAAGCCGATCGGAGATTTTGTTCTTTTGCAGGACGGTATTACGAACAGCAAAACCCACGCCGTGCAGTCAGCGTTGGTCCTCTGAATGCCCTTTCCAGACAAGGGTGTAGCCTTCTACTTATCTCAGTGAGTCCTCGCAAGAGAGGCGCGCTTCGCTGAGAGCGGCAATGTCGATGTTATATTTGTTTAGTACATATGCTAGAGAGCGGTACCTCTTCGGGGTCTTGTCGCAGCTACTTGGGTGACCAGAAAGGTGCGGATGTTCTCAGGCTGCAACTGTGAGGGAAAATCGCTCTTTAATGTGTATATTTCACTCGCATTTCGAGATGCCAAACGGACGCCGTTATCCGCCCAGGAGATAATGAAACAGCCAATATCAAGGTCTCCTTTTCTCAACCCTTCTCCATCAGGGACAAGCAGTGGGGGTCCCTGATGAGGGCTGCTCAGTCGCATAGGAAGCTGCCGGAGGAGGATGCTGTTCCTTGTCCCATCCAGCCAACGACCATCGCTCCTATGCCTCCTGCGTGCAGGACTTGGGCTGGTGAATTCCGGTCACATCCTCAGCCTGACCCGTCACCCTATCCCTTCGACGTAGGACTCAAAAATTGTGTTGATGAAGATGTCAGGTGACCAGAATTGCAGAAGAGTGCCAAAGCCCCAGCCAGTTGGAGTGTGCCTGACACTGGTCACCCAACTGCTGCTTTGTGTAGGGTGAGCTTCCCTAGCCTTATGTCTTCCCCGAATAATCCACAAAGCAATGGGGGGTGAGGGGGAGGGGCAGTAGTTGGTAGGCGTGAGGGCTTGTCAGCACCCCCGGCGGGCCTGCACACCGTACGTCTCGGGCCCCCTGCTACTCCGAGATTCCTTGCAGAATTTGCCTGGGGTTGCAAGACACCCAGTTACCGTGCTTTGCCACGAGGAGACACTGACGGGTCCTGAAGATGGACAGGCTGTGTACCAGCAGGGAAGAGACTTAGGCACTCGGTTCTCCCTTTCGCCACAAGGCTAGCCGGTGGCAGTAGCTGGAAGTGTAAAAGTAGCAATCAAACCATGCACCTTAACACAAACTTAACATTAACAGACTAGACGCACCAGGCCACCCTGTAGGTAGCACCCACCAACACACACCACCACCACATAAGCCTATACTACTACTACTACTTTGCTGTCACTCGGAATCGATTATACCGATCATCCAGTTATGATACAATGATATGGGTTATTATGGATGTCACCTTCGTTGGTGAGTTCTGAGATAACTCGGGAAGCCGATACGAGATCGACAGGATCGTCCACAGATGTTGCACATGTGGAGGGCTACATCTCGTGCGGGAGAGGAGGCCGCAGCGTCTCTACGGCATTGGCGCTTTTCTGCCTCGGTATGCAGTCGGATTAACTCGAAAGTATTGACCCTTCTCGTGTGGTGCTTCTCCAAGCCTTATGGTTTGGACTGATCGTCTCCCAAGTGAGGAGACTATCCTTATACTTATTCAGTTGCCCGGCAGCGTTACGTTTACTATTCGTCAGATGACTGTAAAGTAGCTGTCTACTGTCGTCCACGCTGGTAACATGGCCAGTCCAACGTAGTTGTTCATGGATAATTGGTAGCCTTGATGCTCCTACAGTTGATGTCAGCGAGAATATTGGCAGTTGTTCTCTTGTTTTCCCAGCTAACTCGGAAGATGGGACTCAGACTATGTTGGTGAAAGTTTTCAAGTGCCTTGTGGTGCCTCCTGTATGTAACCTACGTCTCGCTGCCATATAGCAGGGTGAGGAGGACCACTGCTAGATATACGTACAACTTTGTAGATAATTTCAGCTCCCTACAGCTAAAAACACGGGATACGGAGTCTGCCCAATGCTTGTGATGCACATATGATCCGATGCTGAATCATTTCATCGATGTCCGCGGTGGTGGACAGGTGGAAGCCGAAATACTGAAAGTGGGTAACATTAGAGAGGTGGTACTGTTAAGCTGGATAGATGTTGGAGGTATGACTGAACCAAACACAGGCTGAAAGAGAATCTGAGTATTACGTACATTCACTTCAAGGCTGAAGTGTGCATACGTATCTGCGTAGGTGTTCAGGATCTCCTGTAGGTCGCGTTCAGTGTGAGCGACAAGAGTGAGGTCGTCTGCATACTGAGGTTCAGTAACGGAAGCTGCCGACACCTTCGTTTTTGCCTGGAGTTGTCTTATGTTGAAAAGACCCTTCTTCCGGTACTGGATGTCCACCCCACTAGTAAAATTGGCACTGGGACGAGTAAGGAAGGCAGCCAAGAAAATTGAAAAGAGAGTTGGTGCCAGTACACATCCTTATTTAACCCCCGTTTTGATGGGGAAGAACTCAGACTGAGTGCCATTGTACAGAACACTGCCGTTCATGCCATTGTGGAGTTGCCTCACAATGGCGATGAATTTTGGTGAGCAGCCAAAACGGCTGAGGCTCCGCCAGAGAGCTTCCGTGTTGACCGAGTCGAAAGCCTTGGTTAGGTCGATGAAAGCCATGTGTAGGTAACAACTCTGTTCTCTGCACTTTTCCTATATTTAACGGGCAGCAAAGATCATATCAGTGGTTCTACGTGATGGTCTAAAGCTGCATTGAGATTCTGGGAGGAAGTTTTCCGTCTCAAAAAGTCTGTTTAGAAGGATTCGGGCGATAATCTTGCCAGTTATCGACAGCAGTGAGATCCCGAGGTAGTTGCCATAGTCTGACCGGTCTCCCTTGTTCTTATAAATATTGATGATGGAGGCGTCTTTAAGAGCTTGGGGATTTTTCATTTTCCCATATATTATCCAGGATTCCATCAGGCCCTGAGTCTTTGTTATTTTTCATCTGTTTGATGGCAGTAGCTACCTCATCCAGGGATGGAGGATAGCTGAGGTGGATCAGCTCTGGATGATGAGGGACCTTCTGGTTAGTCAGGACCACACAAGCCTACGGATAACCTGACCCTCGTTTCATTTACTGTTGGGCCAGTGTGTGCTGCTGCTGTTACTGCTGCTGCTGCTATTTTTATACATGACCTCCAGCATCCCCCAATAGCCACACCTTCATCACCTTTTTAGTACCTTAATATTATATATCCCAATAAAAAATTAGCTACCCTAGCTGTGTTGAGTTAGTTAAGATGAAGATATATGCGGCATTCAGTTACTAATCATAGTGAAAATGTGTGACTGCTATTGGCTTTGGGCCCGAAGATCTCGTTCCCCTGAGGTAAAGCAATGCAGACCTAAGCAGAGGAAGAACAGTCGACGTCTCAACCTGGATGCAACGTGGCTTCTGGGTTGCTGCTTCTTTCCAGATAAGACCTCAGCCAGTCTTGCATAGAAGCATCTTGATCGTGATCCCATCCCGCCAGAGGGTATGAACACCAGAGGAGTGAAGTTGCCTTGATCCATATATTGAATTATCTCCGCATATACCCTATTCGTGTCGTTCTCGTTTCTCTTGTGTGCAGTCTCAAGAGATGGGTGACGATTGACATGTGGCCATGGAATCGAATGTCCTGACGTCAAAGAAGGCTCGCTGTCCCTCTGTCCAGAATCCTCGAGCGCTGACGTCCACACGGGCTTCGTTGGATGAGTTGGAAGTCCTGTGATGGAGATTCTCAACATCCAATGGAAGGAGGGTCGGTTCCATCGTAACGTTGTGGCAGATTTGTTTCACAATATTTGCTGTGAAGTTCCCCTTCTTGCACACCATGGCGTGGTCGATGTCGTAGGATGAGCCACACACGCATTGGGCAGGTAAACCTTCTACTGGCCAATCATACCTTAGAGCATAGATGCACAACCTTTTCGCTTCCGGGGCACATCACCATACTAACTCGTAAGTGAGGGCCGCAAGATTTATGAAAGTCACCATAATTAGATGTTTGAATTACATATTCAAATTCCTTACTCAAACCAAGAACTTGCTGTCACACATAATTAATTTTAATATGTAACTTTATATAAAGGCCTACAGTATTACCATAAACAATAATGATTAAAAACAATGTGCTTACCTGGCATATAACGATACAAGTTTTTCTTAATGTGATGTGTGACATTGTGGCTGAGACGAGCTTTTTGATGTTGGGGTCAAACTTTGTGGATGCCAGTCGCAAAACAGAGTGCAAATTTTCGCTATTTAGCCTATTTCGAATCTTCGAGTTGTTAAGATTCAACTGACTAAATGTATGTGGAGCCAAATAAGCATGTATAAATAGCAGCCTTATTTCTCAAATATGGATGCTGAATTTTAGGCAAGTACTTGTAAAACTTGAGCAAGTTCCCACCTATAGACTTAGCACGAAGACTGTCACTATTCTGGAGATCAGTCAATTCTAACTGGGCCTCTAGTTCGACGTCTTCAGGTGATAGAGAGAAGGGATTGCTGAACAGTTGCAAATTTTTCTGCTCTTTCTTGATGTCCCCAAATGGCCTATCAAACAGTTCCCGGAGATTTCCTATTGTTATTCCATAGTTTTCAGCTTTGTGATGTACATTGTGTTTTTCAACCATAGTTTGATATGTAGGAAAGTGTCCCAACTCTCCTTTGATGAGTTGTGACTGAAACAGCTTAAGTTTTTGTTAAAAAACTGACAATGTTTGCGACTTGAAAAGCAAATTGGTTACTCTCCTGAAGTTTGGGATTCAAGTTATGTAAATGACTGGTGATATCAACAAGAAATGCCGACACCGCAGAGCCACTCCATATTTTCAAGCTGTGGAACTACTTTACCCTTTTCATTAAGAAATCACTATTTCGTCCAGGAGGTTGATGAATCGTTGCAGTGTATTTCCCCGACTTAACCACCTGATTTCAGTGAAAAACACTAGATCATTATACTCAGCTTCAATCTCTTCTAGAAACTGCTTGAATTGGCGATGGTTCAAAACTCGCGATTTTATGAAGTTGAATGTTGAAACTACAATTTTCATTACATTTTCAACGTTCAGTTCCATCCCACATAAATTCTGTTCTCGTCAACAAGTTTTCTCTTCCGTAATGTATTTTTTTCCAGTGGACTTATTAGCCATTGTAAGGGGTGAAAAATATTCAATAATGCTCCAATAATGGTAATTGTCTCAACCGAGTGTCAGGGGATATTGTTTCAGCCAATCAATCACTCACCTCAACCGAGTCCCAGCCAAACCTGCTGGAGTTCATTGCATGTACCGTAGAGTGGTAGTGACTCCATCCATAATTATCTTCTTATTTTTATTAGTAATCATTTATTTTCGGAAAATATGAACCATAAAGTTTTCTCGTTCATTTCTATAGGTTTCTCATGGATATATTGAGGAAGACATAATACTGAGATAAAATCAACATAACTGGCTTAGTGGCAACAGTGCTCCCGCTTAGATAGCCTGGCTCTCCGATCGACACGCTTACTTCCGGTCCACCTTTAGAGCTGCTGCTGACTGTGATCTCCAAACTGTTAGTCAATTTAAAATTATTATTACCTTTCAGTAAAATGCAATGCAAAAATGAAAGACAAATAAGCTTTTCAGTGTAGCTGGTAAAAACTGTAAGTGCAAACTGAATGAAGGTAGAGATTGTTCCCATTGCCTCTAGTCCCAGTTTTATTTCCTATTAATTTTGTATTTCAACGGTCTTGATTACACAAGATATCGAGGGACGTAGCAGAGCTACTGGGGGGCCGCAGGTTGTGCAACCCTGCCTTAGAGCAATGGAATCTGTACATTCCTGTATATTAAAGCTGAAGCCTTTTACCCTTATCGGTAACATTGTTAGCCAGTTTTAGGCGCCCACCTCTTGCACTATACAGGTATTTTTTTTTTAATGTTCTCTGGTAATAGCAGCATTCGTTGTTGCAGTTTATCATTTTGGGTGTGCCATCATTCTGTCGAATGGACCTTCGAATCCTGTTTAATTCGTATGTACCCCCCTCACTTGCTGCATTCTGAGCTACTATGTACTCAGTGAGGGCTGCCGTGAGCTTGACTGAGTTCCGATGTTCGGTGGCAGCAAGCTCCTCTGGATTGGTCATTCCAATTCCTCCCAGTCTCGGTAGTAGTACAAGGATTGACCTTTCTGCCGGGCATAAGTGAAGGTTTTCACTAATTTTGGAATAAAATTGAAGCTGATGGCTTCTTCCAGAGGGTAGAGGAGGGGTCCGATATCATGAATAGTGTGCATCAGGTTATTCCAGCGATGCTTGACTCCATGGATGAATGACTTAAACGCCGCTTGTGGTTCCGTTTCGGCAATATCATACAGAGCTTGAATTTCCTTTACCCACTCATTTACCTTTCCCTTTATGTACTCGGTCTTAAAGTCATTCGTTCTGATTACCGCACCTAGGTTTCTTTGACCGTCCTTAGTTATTTTGCTTAGTTATTTTCACCTCACTTCTGTTGAACACCTCTATTGCCCGTTCATGGTATTCTGGCTTCACAGTGAGGAAGGGCTTGCTAGCATTTGGGTGGTACCCTATTTGTGGGTCATGTAATGTTACCAGGTCCCAACACTTTTTGATGTCCTCCACTTTACCTGCCCCAATAAGGTCATCAGCATATGCCACTTACTTGACCTTGATTGTTTCAAATTCCATTGTATGTTGGAGCACGGATAGGCCTAGTGGTACGTTGTCATGGCGGTAGAGTTCTCCTGCGTTGTTCCTTCAGTTGACTGTATGGTAGTATCACCTCTTAGGGCCTTGAAGCTTGTTATGTAGAGGCCTGATGGGTTCATATCGGTGTGTCCATCATACATTTCTATGCTTGGGCACTTGATCTTGATGTTGTACAGTGTGGCCTGGCGGTTGATTATATTGAATGTGTTGGAAGTGTCAACCAAGAATACAGCCTCACAATCGTGCTGCTCAAATTTCTTTCTCGTGGCGTGAATGGCAGCTTCACTCCCAGCCTGGTGGCTAGCACATACTTGCAGGTTTCCTGCAGCTGCACTAGTATCATCCTTAACCACCTCCATTATGCATTTTCCAATGATCCGTCTCAGCACTCCACCCATCATCCCTATTGGCCTGCATCCTGGATTTTATCCAAAGGGATGAGGCGGCAGGCCATCAGAGCTTGTAGGTGATAGCAACAAGAGGTTGCTAGCTTTCTTGCAAGGGCGGCGGTGGCATTGCAGAGATCACTTGCTACGTCGTCAAACTTGTTTGTGTTGATAATGATTTTCCACCTGTCTGCATCCAGGCCTGAAGGGCCTGCCCCTCCCTGCGTCTTCAGTGTTTTTTCCACACCATCCCTCCGCTTATTTTCTCGAACTTGACTGAATTAGGAGGGATATAGGCACCCTGGAACATGATGCCTTCCTCTGCACTTACCGGGGGCTGTATTCTTTCAGTTGCTGCAAGGTGTCTGTTTATTGGTAGCACACCACCCGAAGATTCTTCTGAAAAACATTTTACTGCCGAGGACACTTTTCCTACACGCATCTTGTTACCAAACCTTTCGGCAACATCATCAGTGACTTGTTTTCCGTCTCCTTTGAATTTTAGTCTCTCCTGCACGGTTCTTGCCCCACTTAGGAGATCATCAAGAGCCCCGTTCAGCCACATTGTCTGTCTTCTCCTCATTGATGCACATTTTCCTTGCACTTAATCCTTTCGTGTGTTCTCTGGCAGAATAGATGGGGTATTATTGCCAGTATATGAAGAGTTAATGGGGCCAGGGAGCTGTCGTGAGTGTAATTGTAAATGACTCGCCTCATACATTTCTTTTGTGGCCACACATTTAGCAGGTTTCTTTGACCCACTTCTCTGCATCTTCCTCCGACATGCCTTTCCAATGTGTTGACTCTGTGTCATTCATCTCATGACCAGTATATTTCAACTAGGTGGGTTCACTGTTATCGTCTGGGATGTCGTCCTCACGTGACGGATCCCTGCCTAAGGGATTTTGACAGCTGGTCCATTTCCTGCAACCCACACACTGTGTGTTATTTCTCACATAAATACAAACTGCATTTCTCGTTCCAGCCAGAGCAAGGACACCCACAGTTGCCAGCCATGATGTCAAGCTGGGAGGGGAAAGTAGTAGGAAAGGTAGATGGTTGTGGTTTTAGCCCAGGAGGGTAAATTGTGGTGTGGGCCAGAAAGGGTTGGCTGGCCGATGGGTGAGATGGGGTGGGGCGGAGCGGGATGGGGCAGGTCAGGGTGGCGCGGAGCCAGACGGGGCAGCCGGGACGGTTAACACACATGACCGGCTCGAATTACATGCCATGGCCCACGTGGCACTTGCGGCATTGGCGCCACTTGCTTGCCAGTCACCGGCTCTCCAATAACTATCACCAGTATCCACTCAGGAGGTTCACGGGTGGATGACACCTTGATCACTTCACGCACTACACATTCACAAGTACTAATTCCGTGAATTCAGGCTGGTTATCCCGATTAAGACGCCAGCTTTTGAAAAAAAGCCCGGAGCTATCACCACCTGCACCCTCCCTCCACAAGTGCTGCTGCTGCTCACGTTCACGTTAATAGCAAAAGTTACATAATTATGGATTGTGTCATTTGATTGACAATTTATATAAATTGATAGAGGGCGAGGGTCATTTAATAAGGAATTTCGGCACAGATACCGTACAAAATTGGGATTGGCAGGAGTGAATGCACAAGTTACCTACGAGTTGCTGATAACCCTTACAATGGTTGGAGTGCATAAGAACATAAGAAAATAAGGAGTCTGCAATAGGCCGGTTGGCCTGTGCATGGCAGCTCCTGTCGAGAGTTATTACCACTCTCTATCATCCATGAATCTATCTAGCCTCCTTTTGAAACTTTCCAGAGTTCCCGCACTTACTACAAAGTTGCTAAGCTTGTTCCACTCGTCCACCACCCTATTTGTGAACCAGTTTCTCCCTATCTCCCTCCTAAACCTAAACTTATCCAACTTGAATCCGTTGCTCCGAGTAGGGCTGTTCATAAGCGATCAGTTCGTGGTCGTATCGGCTGGGTGCGGTTGTAGTGTCGAACAGCAATTCGCGGACGATGGATCTGGGATGGGAGCAGGAGACAGTTTCGAGGAATCTTTTTCCCAAACTTACAGATGAGGACATAATGTTTATCAGTGGGAGCTGAGACAGTCAGCGTACTGATCGCTTCTTCATATATGGAATAACAGGTGGAAAGACTTATCTTCGCCCTCTTTTACACTCTTTTTAGGAGTCCTCGCTGTGTGGCATTTATGGAGTATGACCAGGCAGGGGAATAAAAGGTGAGCTTGGGAAATATGAGTGTTGAGTAAGAACAAAGGAGCTCTAGTGAGGGAACTCCGAGGGACGTGAGACGATGCAGGGTGTGGAAACGAAAATGGAGGAGGATATGACAATTGCATTGACGTGTGCCTTCCAATTCAGCTTGTTATCTATAGTGACGCCGATGAGCTTAGTGGAGTCTATAGCCTGTAGTGTGTTGAGGCCCAGGTTAATGTAAGGAGATGGGACATGGTTGATGTGCATAAACATGGTCTTGGTATGGTTGATGATTACATGGTCGGTGGGTGACCAGTATTGGAGACTGTTTCATATATTATGGAGGGCGCTGTAGTCGGGAGCCGAGTTATTTGCACTGATCCCAATGGTGGAATCGCCGACATATTTCCAGCGAGCCGGAGTTTCTCTCAGGACATCGCTGATGAGGATGAGGTAGCAGAGCGGTCTCATCTTGGTGCCTTTATGGACGCTGCAGGTGAGTGACTAAATCACTAAATGATGGAGTCGGTCACTAAGGAAGTCTGTGAGTTACCTGGGCCGTATTCACAGTCATTACACCACTTGACCGATCGGAATCACCGTCATGAATGGTTATTCAGCGACGCCTATAGACCCGAAGGCAGTTCCAGTGGATACGGGTTTCCTATCGGGATGGTTGGAACAATTCATCGTGAAGGGGTACCCGGCGAATATAATACTTTTCACCCTCCTAATTTTGATATATTGAGGTAGAATATATTCAAAACTGATAGTAAATGTGTTTGTTGGTGAAATGAAAGTCTTGTTCCAGATACATTCAAAGAGTGTCAGTTATTTACAAGCGTTAAATAATCTCGGCTGGTCTGAGCGTGCAGCCGTGTATCAACAAAGAAAGCATTTATCTTCTCATCACAGTTCCAGAGGTCAGATGAATTTCTTTGTATAATTTTCCCATCTCTTGAATAAGGCTAACAAGAGCATTGCGAGGTTTAAGAGACAGTGGTGCACTCCGTTCATGGCTATATATATTTCCCGAGCAATCCCAGTGTGTTGTGACAGCTGACTCGTCCCATCCCAGTGTGGCCAACAACCGGTAAAATATAACCTTAAAAACAAACCACACAAACACCAGAAAATTATTATTTTTATATCCCATAGATATCCTCTTAACACCTTTATATTATTTGGGTATTCGATGCCTGGAAATGTTGCTAGCCTTGCCCGGAAGTTGAGGATCCCGACCCAACCTCTTGCCCGAAGTACGTTTTGTAATAACCTCTCCTTACACGAGCTTAGGGATCCCGATGGTCGGGCTCACCGTCGGACATGTAGTGCCAGTATCAATGACAATGGCAGTGCCAGTATCAATATCAGTTCCAGTGTCAGTATCAATGGTAGTGGGAGTGCCACTCCCAGTATCAGTACTGGTGTCAGTTCTAGTGTATTAAATATTAATTGGACTCGCTCTAAAAAAGGAGAAAAATTGCTACACTTTTTCTTGATTTCTCAGTTGAGTAGTTTTTGTCGGTACATATTTCATAAGTTCACTCGCAGGTTTCTTTTCCCCGAATATAAGTAGACGTTGAGGTGTTGCATATATTTTCTGATTCCTCACCCTTTAAGCATATACATTAATATGTGTATATATATATATATATATATATATATATATATATATATATATATATATATATATATATATATATATATATATATATATATCTTGATAAAATCACACGGGAAAATGGAAACAACGGAGCACCTTAGCTTTCGTCTTTATTCAAGACATCTTCAGAGGCAACTGGATTACATGGACAGAGAGAGGCTTAAATATACAGGGTGACCTTAAAAACATGAGGTCAGGTCATAATGATGTCATCCACTAATCCCCACACCAACACACACGTAGAGGAGCTTAAGAGAAGGGGGGTGACGTGACTAGCTAGGTCAGGTCAGAAATAAGGGACCCACAAAATAACTATCATACATCTAGATCAGAGGTTTTCAAAGCATTTTTAACCTTGGGCCACTGACAAATAAATTTATGTAACATATTATCAGTTTTGAACTGACCATCACTAAGGTTTATTGATTTTAAATCCCTAATCAAACTAGCTTCAACCAGAAGTCTTTCTGTGACACAAGATGATTTGAATACTTCTAAGCTTTTTTCCCAAGCAATGGGGTGATTATTATTCCTAACATGAACGAACAAGGCACTGCTTTCAGATGCTGTTCTGACATTATACTTATGTTGTTTGATTCTGAGCTGCAGTATTTTTCCTGTCTGTCCTACATAATTACAATTACATTTGCTACATGGAATACAATAAACACTTCCTTTTACATTCAAACTTGGGCTATTCCTTATTAACACATTGGTAATGGTTGAGTCATACTTGAAAACAACATGATGGATGCTGTTATATCTAGTGATGATGGGTGGTGTTATATGTAGTGATGATTGATGATGTTATATGTAGTGATAATGGATGGTGTTATATGTAGTGATCATCTATATCTATATAAAACAAAGAAGTCTGTCTGTTTGTCTGTGTGTCCGCACGAGAATCTCGGAAACTACTTTACCGATCTGTAGTGATGATGGATGGTGTTTTATGTAGTGATGATGGATGGTGTTATATGTAGTGATGATGGATATTGCTATATGAAGTGATGATGGGTTGTGTTATATGTAGTGTTGATGGATGATGTTATATGTAGTGATGATGGATGGTGTTATATGTAGTGATGATGGATGATGTTATATGTAGTGATGATGGGTGGTGTTATATGTAGTGGTGGTGGTGACGGTGGTAGTGACATGTTTGTGGTGATAGTGGTGGTGGTGGTAGAGACTGGTTGATAGTAGTGGTAATGATGGTGGTGGTAATGATGATGGTGGTAGTAATGGTGGTAGCAATGATGGTGGTAGTAGTGGTGGTAGTGATAGTGGTGCTATATGTAGTGATGATGGATGGTGTTATATGTAGTGATGGTGGATGGTGTTATATGTAGTGATGATGGATGTTTTTATATGTAGTGATGATGAGTGGTGTTATATGGAGTGATGATGGATGGTGTTATATGTAGTGATGATGGATGATGTTATCTGTAGTGATGATTGGTGGTGTTATATGTAGTGATGATTAGACAATAAATTAATAACAGTTTAATGCTAAAAAAATATACTTTGCTGTACCGTTGTAGTGAAAAACATGGTGGAACTTACATACACCGTTAATGAACTATTGATGGAAGAAGAAGTTTTGGGGACTGAATAGTGAGACAATGTGGAGCAGTGAGACCTCACTCAAATCTGTTGATACAGTAACCGACCAGGACCAAGCAGTCCAGGCAACAACGTGCTGCACGTTTACAAACTAACAGAGAGTGAACAACGGCAAGTCGGTCACAGGAAACAGATCAGGAAAGGGAAACCCGTCTTAATGCTATCAGAGAGCGAACAACGGCAAGTCGGTCACAGGAAACAGATCAGAAAAGGGAATCCCGTCTTAATGCTATCAGAGAGCTGAAATCAACATGACTCTACTCAGACAGCTTCCAGGTAGTGAGACCTCATTCAAATCTGTTGATACAGTAATCGACCAGGACCAAGCAGTCCAGTAGCCTGCAGATTTCCTTAATTCCTTGGAGCCCGCTGGAATGCCTCCTCACCACCTCACTCTCAAGATTGGAACTCCTATAATAGTCTTAAGAAATCTTGAACCACCAATCCTCCGCAATGGCACAAGACTGGTGGTGAAGAACATGATGCCACATGTACTGGAAGCTACAATACTGACAGGAAAAGCTAAAGGAGAGAACGTTTTTATACCAAGGATACCTCTCATCACCACTGACCTGCCATTTGAGTTCAAGCGACTTCAGTTCCCGGTTAAAGTGAGCTTTGCCATGACCATCTACAAAAGTCAGGGACAGTCCCTGAAGATGGTTGGCCTAAACCTGGTGTTTCCGTGCTTCTCTCATGGACAGTTCTATGGTGGATGCTCCAGAGTGGGAACTGGCAAAAATCTGTACATACTTGCTGCTAATGGCAAAACCAAAAATGTGGTCTATCTTAATGCACTGCAGTGAGACAATGTGGAGCTTACCGTGGCCTAGCGAAAGAACCGCCCAGATGGCGGCGATTCCGCTAGTATATATATATATATATATATATATATATATATATATATATATATATATATATATATATATACAATCAACACCTTAACCCGCCAGGATTCGAACCCACGGCCCACGAGCCCATGACTGTGACCAGGGAACGCTACCTCTGGATCACCAGGATACAAAAGCAGTCCTAATGAAATATATATATATATATATATATATATATATATATATATATATATATATATATATATATATATATATATATATATATATATATATATATATTTATATATATATATATATATATACAGTATATATATATATATATATATATATATATATACATATACAGTATATATATATATATATATATATATATATATATATATATATATATATATATATATATATATATGTTTGTGTGTGTGTGTGTGTGTATGTTTGTGTGTGAGTGTTAAAGTTTATATTGTTACTTATATTTGTTTTATATTGCTATTAACGTATAAGTTTTTCTCGTTCGTCAGCTTTAGGGCAGTCAATCGTGACTTGAATGACTGAGTGACAGAGCGAGAGGATTTTCCTTTTTCGCTGTTGACCAAACAATCCCCTTACTAACGTAGCTATTACTATCAGCAGACAAACACTCACGATCTTCATAATACTTAGTATTACCATAAATGTAATTTTATCTTTTTCTAATTGAAAGCTTCAGAAAACATGAGAAATAAGAATATGAGGAACCGTAAATATATGACTCGTAGTTCCTTAAGGCGACACAGTAAATGCCGGGTGTGGGACAGAAAAGCAGACAGGGCAGCCAAATAGAATATCTGACATAAGGCGGTGGCGCCTGTGGATGAGTAAAGACATTTAACAGTGTAAACTTGTAAACCACACACACAGACACACACCTTTACTGTATACTGGTGACAGTGCTCCACCACTCTCCCTGCACCATCTACCTGGTGTTTCTCCCTACACCACCTACCTATTGAGCCTCCCTACACCACCTACCTGGTGACTCACCCTACACCACCTACCTGGTGACTCTCCCTACACCACCTACCTGGTGACTCTCCCTACACCACCTATCTGGTGACTCTCCCTACACCACCTACCTGGTAAGCCTCCCTACACCACCTACCTGTTGACTCTCCCTACACCACTTAACTGGTGACTCTCCCTACACCACCTACCTGGTGAGCATCCCTACACCACCTACCTGGTGACTCTCCCTACACCATCTACTTGGTGATTCTCACTACACCACCTACCTGGGCAATCTCCCTGCACCACAACACCCTCAGGTAACACCACAACACCCCCAGATAAGACTACAACACCGCAGATGACACTACAACACCTCCAGGTAACACCACAACACCCCTTGGAAAGACTATAACACATCCCAGGTAACATTACAACACCTCCAGTAACAATACAACTCCTCATGGTAACACTATAACACTCCCAGGTAAGACCACAACATCCCCAGGTAAGACTACAATACCACCAGGTAAGACTATAACACCTCCAGTAACACTGCAACACCTCTAGGTAACACCATAACACCGCCGGGTAACACTAAAACACCTCCATATAACACTACAATGCCTCCAGAAACACTACAACTCCCCAGGTAAGATGTATAACACCTCCAGGTAACACCAAAACACCGCCAGGTGAAACTACAACACCTACAGGTAGCACTACAACACCTCCAGGTAACACCACAACACCGCCAGGTAAGACTATAACACCTCTAGTAACACTACAGCACTTCCGGGTAACACTACAACACATTTAGTAATACTAAAAACCTCCAGATAACACCACAACACCTCTAGGTAACACTACACCACCCCAGGTAAGACCACAACACCCCCAGGTAACACAACATTACCAATCAGGTAGGACTATAACACCTCTCAGGTAACACTTCAACACCTCTATCAACACTACAAAATCTCCAGGTAACACTACAACACCCGCAGGTAAGACTACAACACCTCCCAGGTAAAAGTACAACACCTCCTGTTACACTACAACACCTCCCAGGTAAAAGTACAACACCTCCTGCTACACTACAACACCTCCAGTAACACTGCAACACACCCAGGTAACACTGCAACACCTCCAGTAACACTACAACACCTCCAGTAACACTACAACACCTCCAATAACTCTACAAAACCAACAGGTAACACCACAACACCTCCAGGTAACAGCACAACACTCATCAGGTAACACTAAAACACCCATGTAACTCTACAACTCCTCCAGTAACACTAAAACACCCCCAAGTAACACTACAACACCCCCGGGTAACACTACAGCACCTCCAGTAACACTACAACACCTCCAGCAACACTACAATACCTCCAGTAACACTACACCATCTCCCAGGTAAGACTATAACACCCCCTAGGTAACACCACAACACTTCCAGTAACACTACAACATCTCCAGTAACACTCTAACACCTCCAGGTAAGACTATAACACCTCCTAGGTAACACCACAACACCTCCAGTAACACTACAACATCTCCAGTAACACTCTAACACCTCCAGGTAAGACTATAACACCTCCAGGTAAGACTATAACACCTCCCAGGTAACACCACAACACCTCCAGTAACACTAAAACACCACCAGTAACACTACAACACCTCCAGTAACTCTACAACACCTCCAGTAACACTATACCACCTCCCAGGTAAGACTATAACACCCCCTAGGTAACACCACAACACTTCCAGTAACACTACAACATCTCCAGTAACACTACAACATCTCCAGTAACACTATAATACCTCCAGGTAAGACTATAACACCTCCTAAGTAACACCACAACACCTCCAGTAACACTACAACACCTCCAGTAACACTACAACATCTCCAGTAACACTATAATACCTCCAGGTAAGACTATAACACCTCCCAGGTAACACTACAACACCTCCAGTAACACTAAAACACCACCAGTAACACTACAACACCTCCAGTAACACTAAAACACCACCAGTAACACTACAACACCTCCAGTAACTCTACAACACCTCCAGTAACACTATACCACCTCCCAGGTAAGACTATAACACCCCCTAGGTAACACCACAACACTTCCAGTAACACTACAACATCTCCAGTAACACTACAACATCCCCAGTAACACTATAATACCTCCAGGTAAGACTATAACACCTCCTAAGTAACACCACAACACCTCCAGTAACACTACAACACCTCCAGCAACACTACAACTTCTCCAGTAACACTACACCACCTCCCAGGTATGACTATAACACCTCCTAGGTAACATCACAACACCTCCAGTAATACCACAACACCTCCAGTAACACTACAACTCCTCCAGCATCACTACAACTCCTCCAGTAACACTGCACCACCTCCCAGGTATGACTATAACACCTCCTAGGTAACATCACAACACCTCCAGTAATACTACAACACCTCCAGTAACACTACAACTCCTCCAGTATCACTACAACACCTCCAGCATCACTACAACTCCTCCAGTAACACTGCACCACCTCCCAGGTATGAATATAACACCTCCTAGGTAACATCACAACACCTCCAGTAATACTACAACACCTCCAGTAACACTACAACTCCTCCAGTAACACTGCACCACCTCCCAGGTAAGACTATGACACCTCCGATGTAACACTACAACACCTCCAGTAACACCACAACACCCCAGGTAAGACTATAACACCTCCGATGTAACACTTCAACACCTCCAGGTAACACCACAACACCCCAGGTAAGACTATAACACCTCCGATGTAACACTACAACACCTCCAGTAACACCACAACACCCTAGGTAAGACTATAACACCTCCGATGTAACACTACAACACCTCCAGTAACACCACAACACCCTAGGTAAGGCTATAACACCTCCGATGTAACAATTAAACACCCCCAGTAACACTACAACACCTCCCGTAACACTATAACACTTCCAGGTAAGATTATAACACCTAATATTACCGTCAGTACCTGTGGCTCACCGGGGAGGAAAACCACCAAATGTAATTATACATTATCTCGCTCTCTCAACACATAGGCCCAGGGCTGGACTGCTTTATGGTCAGGTCCAGGCGTTAATTCTGACCTCGTGAGCCTTAATCTTCACGTTCAGCCCAGAGGTAATTTATTCTGGATAACGGTAAACAATTTTATTCACCTGAGAGAAACCCTTGCCTCCTGGCAGGTTAGCTATGACCTGTGAGGCTTACACCCATGTTTTGCCCTTAACTGTGACCTGTGAGGCTTGCACTCAGGTGAGTTTTTAACCTTCAGGTCTTGCCCTTAATAGTGACCTGTGAAGCCTGCATAAAAATTTCTTATATAGAGTATATATATATATATATATATATATATATATATATATATATATATATATATATATGTATATATATATATATATATATTATATGAAAATCCACAATGAAAACGTGGATAAGATAAATCTTGATAAAAACACACGGGAAAATGGAAACAACGGAGTACCTTAGCTTTCGTCTTTATTCAAGACATCTTCAGAGGCAACTGGATTACATGGACAGAGAGAGGCTTAAATATACAGGGTGACCTAAAAACTTGAGGTCAGGTCAAAATGATGACATCCACTAATCCCCACACCAACACACACGTAGAGGAGCTTAAGAGAAGGGTGGTGACGTGACTAGTCAAGTCAGGTCAGAAAAAAGGGGACCCACAAAATAACTATCATACATCTAGATCAAAGGTTTTTAAAGCAGTTTTAACCTTGGGCCACATAAGTATAATATTAGAACTGCATCTGAAAGCAGTGCCTTGTTCGTTCATGTTAGGAATAATAATCACCCCATTGCTTGGGAAAAAAGCTTAGAAGTTTTCAAATCATCTTGTGTCACAGAAAGACTTCTTGTTGAAGCTAGTTTGATTAAGGAATTAAAATCAATAAACCTTAGTGATGGTCAGTTCAAAACTGATAATATGTTACATAAATTTATTTGTCAGTGGCCCAAGGTTAAAACTGCTTTAAAAACCTTTGATCTAGATGTATGATAGTTATTTTGTGGGTCCCCTTTTTTCTGACCTGACTTGACTAGTCACGTCACCACCCTTCTCTTAAGCTCCTCTACGTGTGTGTTGGTGTGGGGATTAGTGGATGTCATCATTTTGACCTGACCTCATGTTTTTAGGTCACCCTGTATATTTAAGCCTCTCTCTGTCCATGTAATCCAGTTGCCTCTGAAGATGTTTTGAATAAAGACGAAAGCTAAGGTACTCCGTTGTTTCCATTTTCCCGTGTGTTTTTATCAAGATATATATATATATATATATATATATATATATATATATATATATATATATATATATATATATATATATATGTCTTGAATAAAGACGAAAGCTAAGGTGCGCTCCGTTGTTTCCCTTTTCCCGTGTGATTTTATCAATATATATATATATATATATATATATATATATATATAGCCTATATATTTTTTTTTTTTTTTTTTTTTTTTTTTTAGCTCCCTATATTTTTTCGAGGTATATTTACAAATCATATGCCAGGTAAGACGTTATACCTGTTGTGCACTTAAGTTAGTCTCGTTTAAGTGATCTACCACGCTGCTCGACTTGTTGTGTATACATATAAGTGTTAGGCTCGTTTAAGAAATATGAGTTAGGCACAGTTAAATGTGAACATAAGCTCTCTATACTACTAAATCTTGGGCACACAAGGAGGCAAAGTAACAGGCACTGCAACCGTTCGCCTTTGCTTCCGAACTGTAAACCTGGGTGGTCCTTAGGTTCCCAGGATTGAACCTCTGTCACTAGGACAGGAGCCGAGCTTTGTAACAACTTGGCCGCCGCATCTTAAAACAAATTGGAACTATTACACCGGCTCTGCTGAATATGAGATAAGGTCGTTAAAGAACGAGATATTAAAAGGAAAACTGTGTACGTGATGAGGCAGCATGACAGAGAAGCTTTGACTTTCAGTGTCTCCGTCACGCCTGACATGGCATTGTGACTCACCTCTCTTAATTATTCCGCTTCATGTATTTATCACCAACAACGGTTACCATAATACAACGAGCCACGTTTCATAGTGTTCAGAGGATAAGTAGTAAATAAACAATACACCACAATAATACATCATGATGTAGAGTCAAGTAGACTATGCACATCATGTTGTTCACTACAGTACTGTAACAAGTAAATACTACAGCACGATGGAGAGCGTAAAACAGGTTGGCGACAGGGCGATATCTGCCCCCAACAGGCACAAGTAAGGCTTAAAATTTGGTATACATCATCTTAAAGGCATAGTACGAGTATAAACACAATCTTCTGTGACCTTTAGTCCGTTCACATGACGAATAAAACTAGATTTACATTTACCGTCACGACTCCGTTCCGTCGCCGACCCTCAACGTTCCGTCAAAATTGCTCCGTATTCACACTGATCCGTCACGGTTCCGTTCAGTCAGTGTGCACCTATTATTGGATGAAGAGGGAGAGGGAAATAGATTGCGTGATATAAAGAAAAGAGTGTCCGCAAAAGCTTGAGGAACAGAAAAATAGAAGGGGGATATTGGAACTGGAACTGGAAGATGAAGTAAAATTTTACTAGTACTTCAGAATGTCAAAATATATATTCAACATCTTGCTGAAAAAATTAGCCATAGATTTGCTCAGAAGGAACACAAGATGTCGGGAAGCAATTTCACCGAAGGTGAGATTGGCTGTCTGTTTAAGGTTCCGACAGGTCACGTCACGTCATATTATTCTTCCGAGACACCTAGACGGAACGGAACGGAGGCGTGATGTGATGTGACGTTAGCTTTTCCGTTAGTGCTAATAGCTCCAAGTGCTTGAAGATCATCACTAAGGGGGGACAATAATATTCTGATGAAGACCAGACAAGAGTATCAGGGAACTGACTATAACTTCATGACAAACGTGTGAACTTAGTGTCTGGGTAAGGAAGTTGGGACCAGAGCGGAACAATCTTGACCAAGGCTTATAATCTATATATATATATATATATAAAACAAAGAAGTATGTCTGTGTGTTTGTGTGTGTTCGCACGTTCTAATGCTGCAGAAAGTTCTGGAGTTCGAACTTCTTTTCGCCCACGCTTCTTGACAGTAGGTGGAGTTTGAAGTGCTGATGGGCCAGGAACTGGGTTGGATTCCTCAGAAGACGTATTACTGCTGTCCAAGACAACGATGGCCTGGCATTTTTTGGCTTCTTCCTCTGCACTGTCTGCAGCCAACTTCATTTTCATTGCTTTCTTGAGAGTTTTTTCTCGTCGTTTCTGTCTTTTCAGGAATACTTTGTCAAGAGATGACATTACCCCACGACGCCCCTTTTCTCGTTGCTCTATTAAGAAATCCTTATCCTTCTGAACTGTCATCATATTCAAAGCATTCACATGTGCAATGTCAAAGAGATCTTCAAATGTATCAGTGAACTCTTTCTCTTTCTGCTTTTGAGTTTCTGTCTTTCTTGAAGAGTTCTTTTTCAAACTACTCCACTTGTCAAACATTTTGTGCACTTGATTCACACAATCTGGTTTATGATGTGTGGGAATGTTTGCTTTTGTCCAAAATTGAAGAACTTTGTCTGTGACTTCCCCAGCTGCCACTCTGATGGTTTTTTTCTGTATGCGATGCAGGCTTAAAAAATACTGTAACACTTGCCTGTTTGAAGGTAACTTAGCCCCTGTAATGTCATCACATAATGTCTTTATCAAATACACATTTTCTCTTGTTTTTACTCCTGCATTAGCCATTTTGACCTGAGGAATAAAGAAATTAACTATTAATATAAATTAATAATGAGAATACTCTTCAGAACTGTTTCTAATTTCCCCAATAATCAATCACGACCAGCAAAAACTCACCACAATCGTGCCAAATGCGACGCACTAGTGGTAGGCGTAATCGGCTACAAAGTAATCGACTACATCGATTACTTTATTTTTGACAGCTTTGAGCAACCTCTAAATATTAATATATTTAAAAATAACTCTACACACAATGTTTTTGTCCTAAATGGACACTTTTAGGATGGTCTGTGGTAAAAACTTCCAAAGTTGAAAAATAAGGACCATCCTAATATACAGTATATATATATATACATACGTGTATATATATATATATATATATATATATATATATATATATATATATATATATATATATATATATATATATATACATACGTGTATATATATATATATACAACAAAGAAGTATATCTGCGTGTTTGTTTGTTTGTGTTTCCTCACGAGAATCTCAGAAACTACTTTACCGATCTGTAGTGATGATGGATGGTGTTATATGTAGTGATGATGATGGATGGTGTTATATGTAGTGATGATGATGGATGGTGTTATATGTAGTGATGATGGATGATGATATTTGTAGTGATGATGGATGTTGTTATATGTAGTGATGATGAGTGGTGTTATATGTAGTAGTGATGATGGATGGTGTTATATGTAGTGATGATGGATGGTGTTATATGCAAGAAAAATATACTTTGCTGTACCGTTGTAGTGGAAATTACATGCATAGTTAATGAACTATTGATGGAAGAAGAAGTTTTGGGGACTGAACAGTAGTTGCAAACAGGGAGTTGCTCAGAGAGACTGACTACGCAGTTGAAGTTCTGGTGAATTTTCTTGGAGAAAATGAGCCTCACCTGGTGCCTGATCAAGCAAATGCTTATGAATAGATCTTGCAAGCGATACAAGCGGAGCCGGGAAGGTATGATCTTTCTCGATGCACCTGGCGGGACAGGAAAAACATTCCGGATCAACCTTCTGTTGGCCAAAGTACGTCATCAAGGCAAAAATTGTTCTTGCTGTGGGATCCTCAGGCATTGCTAAAACACTACTAGAAGGAGGACGTACTGCACACTCAACTTTTAAACTGCCTCTCAACCTCGCTCACAATGAGAATCCAGTGTGCAACATCAAAAAGCATCGGTATTGGCAAAACTCTTAGAAAAATGCAGCCTGTGGTGGTGGTGCGGGTGGTCCCCATTAGAGGTTCACGGCGCCATAAGCTCGTTGAACAGGCTTTGTGTGAAATATAACAAAGTCTAGGACTGCTTTTAGCATCCTGGTGGTCCAGCGGTTAGCGTTCCCCGGTCACAGTCATAGGCTTGTGGGCCGTGGGTTCGAATCCTGGCGGGTTGAGGTGTTGATTGTATATATATATATATATAAAATGTTTAACGACTGTTAATGACTTGGTTTCAGTTTACTATATCATCAACGAAACGGCTAACAATGGCTGCTGCCTGGTGATAAATACACCTAAATCGCTCTCCTGCACACAACGTCCACAACTGTAATGTATAAACGATATTGGCAGGTAGAATTTCTCTCGGGTGATCAACAAAGGTCAGCTGTCACTCACTCCTACACAGTGAAGTGAGACGAAATATGTATGTGTGTGTGTGTATGTGTGTGAGTGTGTGTGTGTGTCGGCCGGCCCACAACAACATAGTCCTCTCCTTCACCCAAGCCAAAATTAGTTTTATGTCTGCCATCAGAATAACAACACCGATGAGGTGTACAATTTGCTGATACAACCCTGACTCCAGAGCGTCTTGGATCTTTTGCTATAAGCGGGAGAGGTGTCAATCTTGTGGCGGTCCTTAACTAAGGCTTTTTTTTTGTAGCGAGAGAGAGGTGAAGGAGGGAATTCATAGTTCAGAAATTGAAGAAATTTAGGAAGAGGTAGTAGGAGACAGGCTAATCACCTTGCCATGGGTTAGCTAAGCTAATAGTGTGTTAGGGTTGTGTCATGGGTTAGTTATCGTCCGTCTGTACAGGCACTAGACCATATATGGGTGTTTTGAGGACATTATTTCATATTCCGCCGACCCTACTAGCGGATGATGGTCTAGGGAGGTTGTCTATTGCCTGGCCGCATAGATCTGGGATGGTAATATACCTTTTGAGATTTGGTAACTTTTTGAGAACCGTGTATTGTTTTTGTCGTTGTCTGATGGGAGTCTTTGAAGGAGTTCTTGCTCTGAACTTTCTATCTTTTGCCAGACTCTGCTGGCCAGGGTGTGCAGCTGCTGGTTGATGAATTTTTTCTCAGGTCTCTGTGTATCTCCGCTGTGGTTCTGGTGAAACGGTATCTTTCGCCTGTGGCGAATCTCAGGGCTTCAATTTGGACCCCCCCTTTAATTTTAATAATTGGGTGGTGCTCATAGTATGAAAAGGTACTGCTGGGTAAGTTAATATCGGTATGATAAATGATGTAACGAGGCGGAGTTTTATTTTCACAGGATACGCATTAAAGCAGTATAGTGTTTTTTTTAAGCTCTCTTTTTCCCCTTCCTTCCTGGTGTGGACATGATGGGAGTAACTTGTGGATATATGGCCCAGGAGGATACCTCTACTATTATATTCTATCTGGATATAGGTGGTTACTAATGGATGGGTTTTCCTTCTGCATAAGGGTATCACTGTGAATTTCGGGAGACTGGTTTGGATTTTTCTGTTTTTTCCTAGTTATTTACCCTTTCTATT
This sequence comes from Homarus gammarus, assembly GCA_958450375.1. Lineage (NCBI taxonomy): Eukaryota > Metazoa > Arthropoda > Malacostraca > Decapoda > Nephropidae > Homarus > Homarus gammarus. The sequence goes on along the minus strand of CAUDMG010000189.1, from coordinate 422,998 downwards.
TCCCGTCTAGTGTTGTCGACCTGTAGTGCTCGTGATTTTCTTCGATGTGTTGTTATTTCAGTGATGTCATCTGCATACAAAATATCTCCGTTTCCTATTCTAGTAAGAGGCGGAGTGTCATTTGTGTAGATGATATATAGGGTGGGAGAGAGGACGCTGCACTGAGGGACTCCGCTCACGAGTGGGAAGGTCTTTCCTGTGTGTTTTCCCACCCTCAATCTGGCATTTCTGCCGTTAAGAAAGTTGCATAGCAGCTTTCCCATGTTTGCGGGAAATCCGAGTTGGGGGAGTTTATATTTTAGACCGTCATGCCAGACTTTGTCAAATGCCTTTGCTACATCCCGGAGAGTTAGATTTCATTGGCTACCACTCGCCGCGGCTCTGGATATGTTTTCACATGTCAGGGCTATCACTTTTGGGGTGGAATTTCCCTTTCCTGGACCCAAATTTTCCTCAATTGATTCTGTTGGTCGTTTCCAGGTGATTTCTCAGATGGTTGTTGATGATTTTTCTGTAATTTTTCCAGGCACTTCGGGGAGGGAGATCGGTCTATAATATAGTAGGGCGGCGGGGTTCTTACCTTGCTTTGGTGTTAGGGTAATAATGGCCGCTTTGAACTTATTTGGGAAGTAGCCCCGAGGCCAGGCGAGCGTTCATCGTGGTTCTCAGTCTCTCCATGGCCGGGTTGGTTATGTGACTGAGGATCTCCTTGGTGATGCCCGAGTAGCCAGGGGGCATTATTTTTGGTATTAGAGATGGTTTTATTGAATTCTTCCGAGGTGATTGGTTGGGACAATGGGTTGTCTCCTCTCAGATGATCCCATACGAATTCAGGGGAAGGCTGAGTGTGGTGTGTCTGGCCCCGGAATTCGTCAAGGACGAGCTCCTCGTGGGTACCATAAAATCCCCTGTTCACCTCATTTGTGATTCGGAAGATGTTCCTCCATATGTTCCTGAATATGGGTTCCTTGTCTTGATCGTCATATATTTTACTTCCTGTGTGGTCAGTTATATATGGTTACTCGTTACGGTTGGGACCTTTCAGTCTCTTAACTCGACGCCAGAACTCTCCTGGGTCGTTGTATGTTTGTGAGAGTTGTTCAACTATTTCGGCCCATTTGTGGTTGCTTTGTTCCAGAGATCCTGTTTTTATTTCCTTCCGTATTCCTATGTATGTATTGTAGCTAATGATGTCCCAACCATGAGTCTCGGCACCTTGTTGTAGCAGTTGGAATTGGTTGGTGAGGGCTATGAGTTCTGGAGTCTGTCCTGGACATGGGAATGTTCTGTTGCGTTTGAGAGGGGTGGCCTCTTGGTGGGCTGTTCCTATGGCTTCACACCATGTGTTGATTTCTTCGTCAGTTTTGCTCACAGGCTGGTTGTCTATAGTCTGCAGGATTGCCATGTCCTTGTAAGTTATCTGCAGAATTTTCGTTGAATAGTTCCCAGTTGGTCTGCTTGGCGATCCTCCATGTTGGAGCTGGTATAGTTATTGGTGTTTCTGAGATGGCCATGATTATAGGTAGGTGGTCACTGGAGGTTACAGGACCTTGTTCAAAGAGGTAGTTGTGGAAGCATCTGACATTTGGTATTGCTATGTCTGGGGTAGTAGCTGAGTTCCTACTGTAGAATGTGGGAAGTCCAGGCCTATTAGCTGGGCTTATTTGTCCTTTATGAGGCCAGCGAGGCCTCTTCCAATATTGTTGGTTATCCTCTTACCATCTAGTAGAGGACAAGTGATCGTGGGCACTTCGTGCCCGGTGGCAAGTCCGGTGGTACAGTTTACCAAAGCGTGAAAGTTCGAACGCTCGTGCTTGGCTAGCGCGCAACCTCAGGAAGCCTGGCAGCGTACAGCGACATCGTTTTCTAGCGTAAATAAAATGGTTAATTAATGCCTTCCTAAAGAAACCTTCGATATGGGACCAGGTTTGTTCCACTCTACGAATTCTTTGCGATTTTTCCACCAAGATTGATGAAAAACGATTGTGCCGTTTCGGCTGCCCAGAACAGACACACACACAGACACACGGCTATTCCTATAGTATATGAGATAATCATGGTCATGGTTGTTATAATCATAGTCGTGGTTGTTATAATGATGGTCGTGGGTGTTATAATCATAGTCGTGGTTGTTATAATCATGGTCGTAGGTGTTATAATCATGGTCGTGGTTGTTATAATCATGGTCGTGGTTGTTATAATCATGGTCGTGGTTCTTATAATCATGGTCGTGGTTGTTATAATCATGGTCTTGGTGGTGATACTTACAGTATCTAATATACTATAAGAAGGAATAGAATAAAGGTTAGAATAATTAATTAAAGAAATAATTGCCATAAGGAGAGGTTAAAATCATAAAAAAAATATTATTATGAATCAGCGATGATCATTCCGAGATAAATTATATTATGAAGAGAAGTGACCTTGATTCTGGTTATATTAGTCACCATCTGCTAAAGTCATCACCTGTGTCAAGTCATCATAGTCATCATCTACGTTAGTCAGTTTTAGGCCCATCTCACATGACTGACCGACCATTGATGTTCTTTCCGCGCGAGGGTGTTAGTTTTCAATGCGTCTTATTATTTACACTGGTGGATGTAAGACCTCCTACCCTCACTGACGCAGCTATGGTCAATTTGGAGTTATTCTTGTTTATAAATGCCTTCTAATCTGTCTCAAGTCTATCCGTCCTGTCTATTGCCATCCCAACTGTCTGTTCGTCTGCGTGATGTTTGAATGTAAGCCCGTCTGTACTCTTTGTGTCGTCAAATCTGTCTGTCTTATTCGTTGTTGGCGAGTGTCTGCCTGTTTGTCTAATGTGAACAGGTCAGTCAGCTGTCTGACTGTCATGTTAGTTGCCATATTGTCTATTTGTGCATGTATGAATTTGTCTATTTTTGTCAACCTCCTGTCTGTTTCACTGTCTATATTCACCCTGTGTCTATTGTAGTCATCTTCTCCATGCATTCCTGTTATTATCTTTTTATCTCTTCTCCTTTTCCATGAGCCATAGAAATAAGTATACACTCTAGCTGTAAGGTCGTCTGGTAACGTTGAAACTGCTCATCCAGACGCATGATGAAACTCAGCTCTCCCCCACCTGTTATCTCTAACTATTTTCTGTTTCCCCTTCTTTATTTATTCTTCTATTTACTCATTTTCTTTCCTTTGCTAATCCAAACAACATTAAAAAAAAGTAGGCTAAGAAAAAAAATGGGGGAAGGAGGAGGGAGCCGTACGATAACTGCGATAACTGCAATCGTGGGCTGACAGCGTACCGCGAATGAGGGTGCGCCAAGTCCGTAGACTTGCACCGTTTTCCAGTGTAAAAAAATGGTTATGTAATGGCTTCCTAAAGAAACCATCGATATGGGACCAGGTTTGTTCCACTCTACGATTTTTTGCGATTTTTCCGCCAAGTTTGATGAAAAACGGTTGTGCCGTTTCTGCTGCCCAGAGCAGACACACACACACACACACACACGCACACTCCTAGTCCTATAGTATAATAGATGTCTGACATTCGTGTCCCCAATGATGTAAGTTGGGTGGTGGTATGATAGAAGTCTGTGGAAGTCTCCGTAAGGCAGGTAGTCTCTGTGGTCAGGTTGATTTGAACAGCGAGAGTTTTAGAGGTGAAGTCGTCTATGATTCTTTGGTAGACATCTCTTTTTATGGCGATGGCCACCCCGTCATTTTGCTCCTCGGATAGATTGGATTTATGGATCCTGTAACCAAATATTTTCAATTCCTCAGATGCCTTTTGGCCATGTGCGCTTATGAGTATAATATCTGGGTCAACCTGGTTGTACTGGATGGACAGACTTCTTTGTTCTTGAATTTAGTGATTTGTTCTCTGTGCGTCCATTCTGCATTGTGTTGATCTTCGCTCTGGTTGTCTTTTTGATACAGTCTGAGAAATAGATCTGTTTCTGTTTTAATGGCCTCGAGGATGATCACCTCGGAAGTGGAGTGGTCGTACTTCCATTTCATCTTGCCAACAATTACTCCCTTTGCGACTTCATCACGTGTCCAGTCCTCGTTGATGAGGTTTGGTATGTAGATGCATAGCTTCAGGTCTTTACCTGATAGCTCGCTTGGAGTCCGGAAGAGAGGTATTGCCTCTGATGTGGGTACTTGTGTATCCACACCCGAGACTACTGCTGTCTCCTCTGAGATTGTTAGAGTCTGGGAGACAGGTATTGTCCTTGGTGTGGATACTTGTGTATCCTGAGACTACTGTCGTCTCTTCTGAGATTGTTGTAGTCAGGATTTGTGAGTCTAGGTCAGTTGATTCTAGATTGTTCAGTGCAGTTGACCGATGCTCCTGACCCTGCTGTTAGGGGAGGTTGGTCAGTGTATCTGCCCGACTCTCAGGTTCCTGATAGTGGCGGGGAGTTGGTGGCTCCTGTTAGTGGGGTTTTCCCGGGCCAGCTTTGGGATGGGCAGATTGTGGTGGCATAAGCTTTATTCGAGTATTGTTTGAAAGCAGCCTGGGTGCCTATTGTTATGTCATAACTCATAAACTTGAATTACGTTAAAGATTAATTTACCAATGAGGGCACATATGGCACAACAAAAAACAAAAACAAATTGGCAACTCAGCACACCTTAGTCCTAGGTTCAATCACAGCCCTCGTTTTATCCCAACAGTGCAAGAGTGAAGGTTTGGAATTATACACATTACAAAAGATTTTAATATAATTGAATACAAAAATAAATACTATATTAAGTGTGTGGCCCCCATAAGATAAATTAAATCAAGGGAATAAGTAATAAACATGATCCTTAATAAACAACTACTATTGGCACTGTGTATAAACAATAAACCACCTTACAACACAATAATTGTTTGCACTTTACACACCATGAATAATAATAGAGCAGCACTGAATATAATACTCAACTAAACCCTATTAGAAAAGGTATCCACCACTGACAAACTCTAACATCCTTCCATCTGCAAGGCCAGCCAATGACTGACATCGCCCCATACACAAGGGGACTACAAACATAATACTTATATTAATCAACTCCCACATTAAGCTGCAAAAATACCTATGTACATATTGAAAAACAATTTATGTACTAAGTACCAGCCCTGCTCGCTCATAACTAAACAAAAACATTCTATTTACATAAGTTGAGGGCATCATGAGTAAAGATATTTCACTATACACAGAGCAAAGACCACTGTACATTACGCCATGCATAACACCTCCCTCCTTAAAATAAAACCCATAGGGCTTTACATTGGCAACACACCGTTCTCAGATCTGCCTAATATGGCCTAGACAGAGTATCAGCAATAATGTTGTCCTTACCCTTCAAATGTCTAATTTCAATGTAATACAGTTGAAGCGCCAAACACCAGCGAGTTAAATGTCGGTTTTTTTTCTTCATGCGAGTTACAAATTGCAAGGGGTTGTGGAGGCTATATACAATGATTTTCTGGTTGCTGTCCCCAAGGTATACATCAAATTTATCTGAAGCCATTACAATGCAGCTGCTTCTTTCTCGGTGGTAGAGTAATTTCTTTGATGAGGCTTAAATTTAGTAGACATGTAAGATACTGGGTGCAAAACATCATTATTACCCTCTTGCAATAACACCGCCCCAGCTGCTAAGTCAATCTCATCTACTTGTACAACAAATGGCTTGTCAAAGTTCGGTCCCCATAATACTAGTTTACACTGCAAAATTGACTTAGTTTTCTCAAATGCCTCTGGACAACTTTCCACGTACACAAAATCCCTTTTAGGACTAACTAAATCAGTTAACGGTCGAGCAACATCAGAAAAGTTAGGATAGACTCTCTTATAATACCCTGCCATACCGGAAAAGCGTTATACTGCCTTACGGTGTGTGGGTAATGGGCAAGGTATCAATGTCCTCAACTTTAGCCTGGACTGGAGCCACTGTCCCATAGCCAGTCTCATGTCCCAAAAATACTAGTTTAGCATGGCCAAACTCACTTCTAGCGAGGTTAACAGCGAGCCGAGCACTACTAAGACGACTGAACAGACAACGAAGTGACTCAATATGCTCGCTCCATGTGAAGAGAACACAACTACGTCGTCAAAATATGATCTGACACCATCCAAACCATTAATGACAAAGTCATGCTTAGGTAACTCCTCCTCCTCCACTCCATCACATGTCACAGTATTGCACACCACTTTATCAGGTCTAACACGATAGGGTTTCAAAAGATTCACATGTACTAGTCTTTTAGTCCTCATACGTCCAGGACGTGGCTATGACATAGTTAACATCTCCTACCTTACTCAAACCTTCAAAGGGACTCTGATACTTAGCTTCTAGGGGAAACTTCCTAATGTGCAAGAACAAAAGCACATTATCCCCAACATTAAATTTTCTATCTTCTGCAGTTTCATCTTCTTCTACCCAATTCTCTTGCAATAGTTTCAAGGGATCACGGATATCCTGGCCAAATATCAGTTCACTTGGTGAGAATCCCAAACTAAACTGTGTAGTACATCTGATAACATACAATAGATATAATATATACCAAAATATAATATAATATAAACCAATTGCCCTCACAGGTATAACTTCAGGATATCTAGTGGAAGCACACATCACCGGTAACAAATATTCACAATCAATGATTACTTTTGCAAATGGCTCATCAACAACAGGTATAGGTTTTAAAGGTGACAATACTTGATTGAGCTTACGAGCTAACTGGCATACCTTACTGCAATGCCTGAGGAAGCACTGGATTCATAATGGCTCTCTGGTTCTGATACTGCCCTAACAAATAATGGAACCAACTATCTCTCTTGTGACAGGAAGGCTACTGAAATCAACATTCACACGATCCTTAGAATCTGTCTTTACATCACTTGACACATCACTAACAGGTTGATCCACTAAACCTGCATCTAACTGCTCTGGCTTAACATCAAACAGTCCATTCAAATCATAATCAGTCAAAGCATCACACTGATCACTCACATCTGTCCCATATGTCACCATTTTAGCTTGACTACGGGTTACAGCACCAGAAGGGAATAACCCAACACACTTACTCACAAGGTCTGCAGCAGGGTTATTACTCAAAGGTGTAGAGCACACAACTGGATCCGGAACAATAAGGGTACTAGCTATATCATTTTCCAAGAGGAACGTGACTGGCTGAGACAAAAGGTCGGTCCGAAGATATACTTTACACAAAGGAACGCAAGTGGTTACACTAACGCCCCGCAACACAACATGCGCACCAGTATAAGCCTCTTCCATACATGGAAGAGCACTTTTCAATAAAATACTGAGTGAAGCACCAGTGTCCCTCAAAATACTCACAGGGACAACAGGACTACCCTCGGACACGGACACAAAACCAGGAAACTGAAAGGACTGGAACAAATCCTTAGGATCCACACAAACTGGGTCAGAAACAGCAGCAACATCATTTACATTAACACCATCTGCTGAGACAAATGCAAAATTAGCAACAGGTGTGTCATGGGACTCCTTAGCTTTGAGCTTAGGACATTGGGCAATATAATGACCAGCCTTTTTACAATTAAAACACACAGAAGTCATAACCTCGCTAGATCCATTACCACCATGACCATCAGAACCTCTGCCAACATTCTCAAAAGAGGGTTTATTACCTCTGTTACCAAACGGCAGCTTACCACCTTGAGCTGGAGTCACGGCTGGGCCTGGAACCTCATTAACTTTATGTTTATGAATAGGACTGAAATTTTTCGCCAAAATGGCAGCTCTCTCAATAGTTGTAACTTCTTTCTCACAAACGTACATACGGACGTCTGTGCGGACGCTTCTCAAATACTACTCTAGTGCAATCAATTCACAAAGTTCATCATAGGTTTTAACTCCACTAGCCGATAGCCATCTGTTGCGCAACTTATTGACAGTGTGACCATATTAGATATATGACTGATCGGTCAATTTGAATGTATTTCTAAACTTATCTCTATATGACTGCTGTCAAATGGTAAGATTTCAAAATGGCTTCCTTGACCACGGAATACTCATTTTGCTGAGAGCTGGTTAGGGACAAGTAAGTGGAACGGCTTTTGCCCACAAGGACAGACTAGATCAGCACGGGCCATACTGCTGAGGCCAGGAAAGTGTTGTGGCAATCTGCTCAAATTGAATGAAAAACTCTTCAGGATCATGTCCGTTAAATATGGGCACAAACTTCGTCACTTTAATTACATCAAATTTGACGTCACACGACTCCAGAGTAGCTGCCTTACACAGCAACAATAACTGGAATACCCTTTCTCTTTCCCTGTCTTCCCTTTCTCTTTCCCTGTCCACCCTTTCTCTTCCCCTGTCCTCCATTTCTTTTTCCTGCAACCTTAACTTCATTTCCCACTCCAGCTTCTCCCTTTCTAACTACAACTCTATTAACTTTACTGACTGATCTTCCTCCATCTCACAAAATGTGAACTAAGAACTCATCTAAAATTGACTTTTCCACCAAACATCTAAGTATGGAATTTTTGACAGTTACCTTTTTCCAGTTTGACTTAATCTCTACTTTATAATGCTTAGTCAACGAAACCCAATCATCTTTACGGGTGGTACTACACTCCAAACTTAACACTGAAGGTTCAGCAATGAACTTAGCTAAATCAAAAGGCTTCATATTAAACAGAAATGGCAACTTACCGACTAGTGGAGAAAACCTACCAAAAATAATTCGCAAACTTCACTCCTGATGATTTTACCTTAATTTCACTTAATTTTAACCAAAGTCTACCGGACATAGGCCCCCATTTTGTTATGCAATAACTTATCAACTTGAATTACGTTAAGAATTAATATACTAATGAGGGCACATAGTAGGTAGTAAGCAGCTACCAAACAGGGAGGTACTACCGCCTGGGAAGATATTGGAAGCATAATGTATTGTCTAATGGTAGACCCTGCTGCCATATGGCATCACGAAAATTTTGACCAAGTCTCAGGTTGCTGATCGGACTTCTGCCTCATTTACACACAATTGCAGTGTCTCTCTTACTATTGACAACACAACATACATATATTGTTTCTCAATTTTGATTTTTTGTTCATTTTTGCATTTCTTTATAGTTCTTTATTATTATTATTACTAGTGTAATCACCGCCCTCCGGGGGGCTCTTTCGCTAGGCCACGGTAGGACGCCACCCTCCGGGAGGCTCCACATTGTCTCACTATAGTGCATTAAGGTGTCTGCTTTGATCCTGACTTTGTACTCGTCAGAAGGCATGTTTTCCAGGGCATTTTTAAATGACTGTACATATGTGTTGCGCTCAGGCAGCATTTCTTGTATAGATAGGACAATGTCATGTCTGACACCTTGAATGTTGCCACACCTGATTGTAGTCTGCTTTTCATGATCTCCCATGAAGTAGATTTGGAAGAACTTTGCCTGCTCATCTTCCAGTGGTAAGAGGGATCCTGCTTTGTGATAGACTTGACCCTGGACTTTGAATGTGGGCATGTATCCGTGCTCACGAACTACTTTGGTAGCTCCAAAGGATGTCATCTGGAAGCATGAATTGTACTTCCGTATATTTTCCAAGAAATGTTTTCACTCTGGTGTTGTTCCCAGCATGAGAGTCTTCAATGGTTGTGGTGGTTTTTCCAAATTTGGCAGTCGTACTTTCCCATGAGAGCAGCACAGTCCAGTAGATTCCCCTTTGTACTTCTTTGCACCGCAGTATTCACATTTCTTATCCACGTTGCCAATAACAACAGAGGGATAATTTTCATATTCTATATATAACATCATCCATCATCACTACATATAACACCATCCATCATCACTACATATAACACCATCCATCATCACTACATATAACAACATCCATCATCACTACATATAACACCATCCATCGTCACTACAGATCCGTAAAATAGTTTCCGAGATTCTCGTGCGGACACACAGACAAACAGACAGACTTCTTTGTTTTATATAGATATAGATCATCACTACATATAACACCACCCATCATCAATACATATAACAACATCCATCATCACTACATATAACACCATTTATCATCACTACAGATCTGTAAAGTAGTTTCCAAGATTTTCGTGAGGACATACATACAAACATACAGACTTCTTTGTTTTATATATATAGATAGCAGAAACGCTCTTTCACTAGGCCATGGTGTGAAATATCGTAAGTTTGGCATACCTAGTTAGAATGGACTATCCACCAACCTACCTACCTACCTTGTTAGAATGGACAGCCTAGAAAAGTTAAAGATTAAAGAAAAGTAAGCAATAATGAGAGAGAGCATAAGGATAAAATTTGCTATAATATGTGGGATAGGATAAGACTTTTCAACCTCTGTGTGGTGTAACAGATGGAGGTTAAAGGCAGAGAAAAATAAGCCATATCGAAAGATAACCGAAGGATCAAAATACCTGTAAATCAGAAGAGGGAATACGACTTTTCTACGTGTGTGCACCGGCAATGTGTCGGATGGGGTTGGTTGGAGTTTTTTTTAAGATCACTACATATAACACCATCCATCATCACTACATATAACACCATCCATCATCACTACATATAACACCATCCATCATTACTACATATAACACCACCCATCATCACTACATATAACAACATCCATCAGCACTACATATAACATCATCCATCATCATTACATGCAACACCATCCATCATCATCACTACATATAACACCATCCATCTACAGATTGGTAAAGTACTTTCCGAGATTCTCTTGCGGACACACACACAAACAAACAAACACACAGACATACTTCTTTGTTTTATACATATACAGTACTGTATATATAGATTATTATTATTATTAATATTTTTATTATTATTATTATTATTATTATTATTATTATTATTATTATTATTATTATTAAATTTTCGCCCCCCGGCCCGGATGTAAGTTTGTGACCTGTGCCTGGGTGGGCTAATCCCCGTAAAAAAAAAAATGGCAGAAAAAAAATGGCAACTCAGCACCTCTTAGTCCTAGGTTCAATCACAGCCCTCTCTTTATCCCAACAGTTCAGGAGTGAAGGTTTGGAATTATACACATTACAAAAGATTTAAATATAATTTAACAAACAAAATTTACCATAATAAGTGTGTGGGTTCCATAAGATAAATTAAATCAAGGAATAAGTAATAAACATGATCCTTAATAAACAACTACTATTGGCACTGTGCATAATCAATGAACCATCTTACAACACAATAATTGATTGCACTTTACACACCATGAATAATAATAGAGCAGCACTGAATATAATACTCAACTAAACCCGATTTGAAAAGGTATCCACCACTGATAAACTCAAATGTCCTTCCACCTCCAAGGCCAGGCAATGACTGACATAGCTCCATACTCCAGGGAACTACAAACCTTATACTAATATTAATCAACTCCCACATTAAGCAGCAAAAATACCTACATACATACGTACAGAGCAAAAATTATGTATCAAGTACCAGCCTTGTTCACACATAATTATACAAAAATATTTTATGTACATAAATTGAGGGCAACATGCCTAAAGATATTTCAATATGCACAGCCCAACGCACCACTGTACATTATGCCATGCATAACACTATCATCCTCTGCATGGGCATGTGTGACAATTATGGTGGCTAGGCTGTTACGGTGATAGAAGCCTGTATCTCTGACAGCTAGCACGACTGCAGGGTCTGTAATGGCTACAGGGGCCGTAGTGACTGCAGGAGTCGGGGTCCCTACCGCCAACACTTCCATGCATGTCGGTACATACAGTAACTGCGGGGGTTGGAATCCCTACCCACAGCGCCTCCCTGTATGATCGTCCAGAGTCTGCAAGCGTCGGGCTCCATACAGACAGCACAGCCGTTTGTGGTGGTACTATGGTTTTGTGTCTTCTTGTTGTACTTCCTTGATGTTTTTCTTTCTCTTGGGGCAGTTCATTGACACAATGCTGTGAGGCCCATCACAGTTAAGGCATTTTAGTGGCGCAATACACGGGTCCAGGTATGTTCCCTAGACGCAGGTACGTGTGTGGTGATACTGTTCCTGTTGGATTTTGTGGGACGTTATGCTAAGTGTGAATGCCAGGAAACCCACGCTGGCTGTTTTTTTTTTCAGCCGGTGTCTTACAGGTGAACTTTTTGACAGAGTCCACCATGTTCTCGCCCAAGTGTTTTCCTTTTCGATCTCTGCCTTTATTTCCTCGTCAGAGTTTTCATACACCTGTTCATCCGTTTGGAAACAGAGAACAGTTCTTTGAGCCTTCAAGGCAAGCGTCAAAAGTGGGTCTAAATGCCCTAAGGCTTCAACACCTTCTCAATAAGGGGGGTCGAGTATCCGCCTTGTTACGGTACGAGGGTAATCTTAACTCTTGTGATGGTGGCGAGACATTATGCAGGAGAAATGATGATGGCGAGATACTGTGTAGGAGAGATGGTGGTGACGAGACTTTAATTTTGTAGTAGAGAGAGAGAGGGAGAGGGGGAGAGAGAGAGGTAATTTGTCTTTATTAACATCACATCATGTGGAGTGACCGTCTCTCTCTACCTGTCTCCTAACTCACCTGTGTAGAGTGATCACCTATATAAAATGGACACCTCTTTAATATGGTCACTTATCTATGGCGACACCTTTCTATAACCATCACCTGTCTATAATAACTCCCTGTCTAGCAATCACGTGTCTATATCGACCACCTGTCTATAGTAGCCACTGTCTCTATAATAACCACCTGCCTATTGCGACTGCCTGTCTATAGCGACCATTTGCTTGTAGTAGACACTATATAAGGAACAACTCTATATAACAGCCACTGTCTATATGTACCACTGTCTATATGTACCACTTCTATATAACAGCCACTATATATAAGAACCACTTCTATATCCTAACTGACATTCTCCGGCCGTCATGGGATTCTGACTATAAAATGATCAAGGTAAATAACTGCCTGGCATCTCTCTTGTCTCAGCGGTGCCAAATATATATATATATATATATATATATATATATATATATATATATATATATATATATATATATATATATATATATATGTATATATATATATATATATATATATATATATATATATATATATATATATATATATATATATATATATATATATATATATATATATATATATATATATATATATGCAAGTAAATCACTGTAGGTGCGCGTGATCTAGGTATATGCTGATAACCACCAGGAAAGAAGAAAACACGAAGTTCCCAAGCGCTTTCGTGTAATTCACATCTTCAGGGGTGAGTACAGACTAGATAGAGTAATGCAGAACAAGATGAATATATACAGAGGAGGGTGAGACCAGGTCCACAATGGTCAGGTAATGACCCTACTAATCTTTAAATGGCACACAACGGTTGGTGGTTGGGTCAGATGGGACAGTGACCCGCCCTCTCACCTGATCACAAATCTTCTTAATTACAAAGTTGTCCAGCTTGTACAAGCCGTTACTCAAATTCATGTTGAATGCTTCGGTATGTTTAATAAGACTAGATTCTATGATGTTCCTACTATCAATTGAATTACATGGTAATATTGAGGAGGCATTATCCCAGTCAATGCAATGCTTGTTATCCCTCAAATGAACAAACAGAGCATTGGATTCCTGGCCTGTCCTGACACTGTATTTGTGTTGTTTAATTCTAGTTACAAGATCTTTACCTGTCTGGCCTAAGTAAAACATATTACATTCCTTGCAAGGAACTTTATAAATGCAACAATTGTGTTGTTGGGGGAGTTCTTGATTAACATTTGTTTAACAGTGCATGAGTTTTTAAATGCCACATTGACGTTCCAAGATTTTAGCTGTGCCGGAATGTGTGAGAAATTTTTGTGAAATGGTAATATTAAGATATTCTTATGGTCATGGGTGGGCTTGGGATCAGTTCTATAAAAAGTTTTCTTAGTAATGTTTAAGCATTTGTCTATGAAAGATCTAGGGTATTTAAGGTTTGAGCCAATATTATATATATATTTGTATTCCTCATCGATGAATTCCGGACTGCAAATTCTCAAGGCACGTAAAAACATTGTTGTAAATACTGACTGTTTGACTTTATTGTGGTGGGCAGAATAATAATGAATGTATGAACACACATTGGTTGGTTTTCTATAAATACTGAACTTGAAAGTGTTACCCATTCTGTGTATCAGACAGTCTAGGAATGGCAATTTACAGTCTTGCTCTAATTCCACAGTGAATTTGATCGAGGGGGCTAAGTTGTTAAGTTGTGGTAGGAAAACTTTTAGGTCCTCATTACATGGCCAGAGACATAATACATCATCAACATATCTAAACCAGACTGCTGAGGGTGGTAAAATATTACTTAATAGTTTCTTTTCAAAGAATTCCATATATAGGTTGCTTAATACAGGTGAGAGTGGATTACCCATTGCCATACCAAATTTTTGAGCATAATATTCCCCATTGAATTCGAATTTGCAATCCTTAATACATAGTTTGATGAGTTCGATGAAGTCATCTTTCGAGACGGGCAGTGAAGTGTTATCCAGGGAATCTATGAGGAACTCTAGTAAATCATCAACTGGGACCTTTGTAAAAAGTGACGTTACATCAAAGCTAACCAGTTTAAAATCATGATTAATGTGCAAGTTATTGAGTTTATCAACCAGATCCATATTATTCTTGATATTGGAGTTAGAAATGTTGCCAACTAGGGGGTTTAGTAAGGAAACTAACCATTTCGATAGTTTATAAGAGATTGACCCAACAGAGCTAATGATGGGTCTTGCTGGGTTATTGGGCTTGTGGGTCTTGATTAAACCGTACATGTAAGGCAGTGGAGGGGACGTTGAAGTAAGATGTTTAATGAGAGTAGCTTTGCCTCTCAATAGGGACTTAAGTTTTTTGTTGAACTGGGTGTTGACAGTGTTGAGAGGATTATTTATGAGTTTAGAATATGTTGTAGTGTCACATAAAAGGTCATTCATTTTTGAGATATAGTCATCTTTGTTTAAAATCACTACTGTGTTGGCTTTATCTGCTTTAGTGACATGTAGATCCTTATTTTTCTTAAGGGCTTGGAGTGCTTTGGTGAATCTTTCTGGACAGTTTGAAACACAAGGCTTGGACATAGATGCATACACAACACCTTTACACATGTTCACTTCTTCACTTGTCAAATTACTGAATTTCTCCAAATTGCAAAATGCTTTGGCTATGTCAACACTGTCGACTCCCTTGTTGGAACCATCAAAACTTAAACCATAGCCGAGGGCACACAAGGTATCATTGTCTAGTTGTTTAGAGGAGAGATTCACTACACAGTTGTTATTGGCATCCTTAGTCCAATCACTATTTCTAATAAGGAGTGCCAATTTGTGGTCTATCTTGGCTTGAAGATCAGAACGCTCACGTCTCAGGTTATCAAAACAGTAGTCCAACATGAACTTTTTCCAATAACTTGGTATGGTCATGATAAAAGCGCGCTTTTTTTGTCTTACAATACGGAAGGCTTCATCCACTTCAATTTTCTTTATTTCAAAATGTTTCTTAAGGATGATTTCTTGGAACTCATCAAAGGGGCGGTCAGACATCTTAAGGACACGTTGTGGGAGGATTGATCTTGGCATAACTTTTTCACTGAGGCATGTCTGGAGAAATTTCAAACGTATTTTCAATTTGTGGGCCTTGATCATCGAAGAGGAGTATTCAGTAACGAAAGGAGACAGTCCAGGACAGCTTGTAGAGAAGATGAAGAAGTGGCGCGTGGAATCCATTTATGCAAGTAAATCACTGTAGGTGCGCGTGATCTAGGTATATGCTGATAACCACCAGGAAAGAAGAAAACACGAAGTTCCCAAGCGCTTTCGTGTAATTCACATCTTCAGGGGTGAGTACAGACTAGATAGAGTAATGCAGAACAAGATGAATATATACAGAGGAGGGTGAGACCAGGTCCACAATGGTCAGGTAATGACCCTACTAATCTTTAAATGGCACACAACGGTTGGTGGTTGGGTCAGATGGGACAGTGACCCGCCCTCTCACCTGATCACAAATCTTCTTAATTACAAAGTTGTCCAGCATTTATAAAGTTCCTTGCAAGGAATGTAATATGTTTTACTTAGGCCAGACAGGTAAAGATCTTGTAACTAGAATTAAACAACACAAATACAGTGTCAGGACAGGCCAGGAATCCAATGCTCTGTTTGTTCATTAATAAGACTAGATTCTATGATGTTCCTACTATCAATTGAATTACATGGTAATATTGAGGAGGCATTATCCCAGTCAATGCAATGCTTGTTATCCCTCAAATGAACAAACAGAGCATTGGATTCCTGGCCTGTCCTGACACTGTATTTGTGTTGTTTAATTCTAGTTACAAGATCTTTACCTGTCTGGCCTAAGTAAAATGTATGCCTAAGAAAAATGTTCGTTTACTAGTTACAAGATTTTCCGTCTGGCCTAAGTAACATATTAATACTTGCAGGAACTTTATAAATGCATTTATAAATGCATTTATAAAACCACAGAGGAAAAGGGAAACATTGCAGCATGTCTTGAATAAAGACGAAAACTAAGGTGCTCCATTGTTTCCCAAATAGAGTATATGTGTGTGTTATTATTTCACAGGTTCTCTGTTTTTCGTCCTCCTCTCTCTTTTCTATCTCTCTAGGAATATTTCTCCCTGTTTGTGTCGACAAAGTAACCTCGCTCATAACTCGTGCTGGTCACCACCTCAAACACCTGGTGCTGATCACTACCAGTGCCTCAGCCAACACAACACTAGTTAAGAAATATCTTGTAATATAGCAATAAGTATCATATAATTAAATATATCACCAGTAGGTATATACAGATGATAAAAGAGATGTTTGAGGCCAAGATATTAACTTAATAAGTCCCCTCTCCTATTGGGCCATGTCCTAATTGGCCTTGTCTTAATGGGTCCTCTCCTAATGGGCCCTTGTGCTAATGCACCTCTCTCTTAATGAGCCTCTATCCTAATGGGCCCCTCTCTAAATGGATCCAGTCCTAATGGGCCCCTGTCCTAAAAAGTCCCTGTCCTAATGTGCCCTAATTGGCCCTTGATAAAATTGGCCCCTTAACTAATGGGCCTTCTACAAATGGGACCTGTCCTAATGGATCCCTCTCCTGATGAACCCCTGACCTAATGACCCCCTGTCCTTATGGGATCCTAATCTAGTGGGCACCTGATCTAATGGGGCCCTTAACTAAGGACCCTGTCCTAATGGGCCCTGTCCTATTGTGTGCTGTCCTAGTGGCCCCTATCCTAATGGACCCCTGACCTAATGGGCCTCTAATCTAATGAACCCTTGTCCAAATGGATCCCTGTCGTAATGATCCCTGTCTTAATAGGCCCCTGTCCTAATGGGTCCGTCTTAATAGGCCCCTGTCCTAATGGGTCCGTCTTAATAGGCCCCTCTTGTAATGATCCATGTCCTAATGATCCCCTGTCCAAATGGGCCCCTTAACTAAAAGGACGAGTATTACTGGGCCTCTGTACTAATTAGACTTTGTCCTAATTGGTCACCGTCCTAATAGGCCCCTGTCTTTATGGGCCCCTATTCTTTTGGCCTCTTACCGAAACAGATCCCTGCCATAATTGGCCCTTGTCTTAATGGGCCCCTCCCTAATGATCCCTGTCCTAATGGGCCTCATAATTAATGGGTCCTGTCCTAATGGGTCCTGTTCTAATGTGTCCTATCCTCTTGGTTCCCTGTCCAAATCGATACTTACCATTAAGAATAAGCCATAGTTTTTATCCTTATAGACTGAGATGCAATGGACTATGATAGATTTGATCCCAATGGACGAGTTGACGGTCGGAATTTTTTCCTAAGAAGGCAGGTCAATGGGTAAAGAAAACGCTTAAATTCACTAAAAAGTCACGTGACAGCGAAATTCTCTGTGATTGGTTGTGACGTCACTGACTAGTGCGAGCCGCAGAGCGGGAGCCCTGAGGCAGCCAAGTATCAAAGAGTGTATTTACTCGCTGGGTGCCAAAATGATGTAAAAGATCGATAACTCCAACATGGAAGTTTTCATCACTGTTCTCTATTTCATGTCTGGAAAATGTAAGTTTTCTTCACTGATGTCTATATTTAATGTTGTGGAAGGACTAGGGACTGCCATGGCCAGGGGATGGGCTTCAGATGATCAGATGACAGATGTAATTTAACGTGCTTAATAGCTGGATGGCGGAGTTCTTGATAATACTCTACTGTCATAAAAACATCTACTTAGGGTAAATTTCTTTCATCTGCCTTGAACCCTTGAAGTAGTTGTCCAACCTTCTCGGCTGAACGGCTCTGTAAAAAATATTATTAGATAATTAATTGTGCTTGACTGTGCAGCACAGTAATACTATATTGAATATATAAATATTACTAAGCACATTAACTAATTCAATGGATATTAGCTGCCCCCTACTACAAATTTCATAGTATAAACATTCCGAAGAATATGGTATTATTTTGGTTTTGGTCATCTGGGGAACCTTAAGCTTATAACTATGGGACCAAGTACTTTAAACATTAAGACAAATTATCTCTACAGGATTTCTGTCATAGGTTAGGTTAGATCAGCCATTCTCAAAACAAAGTCCAGACAATGTCATTACTTCTCAATTGACTCGTATCTTCCTCCGTGCGTCGTCTGCAGGGTAGTTGGTAACGTCATTGCAAATGGAGGCCCTGTTTCTAGATAAATAAAATTATCTCTACTATTATAGCAGGACTTTAAACTTTTATTACAAATTATATTTATCTCATCACTCTACGAACGTGGCAGATTGTATTTCTTGTGTTTACCCAGAACCATCAACTCGTCCATTAGGCCTGGGGTCCACCTACCATACACTGAGACAGTCCAACAGATGGTGACTGGTTTAGTGGTCACCAGGTTATTATAAGACAATAATAACAGTTTGATGACACACACACACACGCGCAAGACCTTAAAGTGGATGGAGGTTACAGACGAGAGACGGGGAAAACCTGGTTAGTGGTGGGGAATGTGAGGGAAATATTACTGATCTCTCTCTCTCTCTCTCTCTCTCCGCTTTTCACATATTGTCAGTAAAATTGTTAATGATTTAATTTTCGTCGAAGTTCTATAAAGTGGAGCTTTATGGTGAATCATGAGGAAGAGGAGGAGGGGGAGAAGCAGAGTGAGGAGGAGGAATGGGAGGAAGAGGAGAAGGAGGAATGGGAGGAGAAAGAAGAGCAAAAGGAGGAGAAGTAGGAGTAGGACCATGAGGAGAAAGAGGAGCATTAAGATGAGGGGAAAGAGGAGGAAAGGGAGGTGGAGGAGGAGGAGGAATTCTTCAATGGTGAGAGTTAACTAAGCACAGCTTACTTGTATGCATTAGCCACACTATTCCTAACTAATCGTCATATCTGAGGGACCCACTTTCGTTTTCATGTCTGTGTGGTGAACCACCATAGTGGTCGGCCAGGGGACATGACGTACATAAACAAGCAGTGTTTGTGTGGTGAACCATCACTGGTGATGGTGTACTCATTATTTCTTAACAACACCACAGATCGGGTTTCTGTGAGCGGTCATTATTCTTTTTATGTTTTCATGGTCTATTTGTCCGTGACCTGTGTCCTCGTGACCCTGCCTGTGTCCGAGAACTGTGTCCTCGTGACCCTGCGTGTGTGTGTGTGTCCTCATGACCCGGCCTGTGTGTGCTCATGACCCTGTCCTTGTGTGCGTGTGCGTGTGTAGTTGTACAGGTGAGGTCATTACTGTTCCTGTTCGCGAATAATTCTTGTGTGCCCGCTGCTCATATTTATGTTTATTATGCCAAGTGTGCCTGGGTTTGTTTGTTATACTTTAAGCTTTACCCAATTGTGTCTTTTTCGTCCTGTAAACATTACCTACTTGTGTAATGTTAGGTTAGGTTAGGTTAGGTTAGCTTAGTTTATATTACGTTACATTAGATAAGCCTAGGTTAGGTTAGGTTAGATTGATATTGAAATATTAATATTGATTTGAAATAGTTTATTTAGCCAGAAAAATACAGAGTCAATTATAATATTATAATAACAATTTTGACAGGGCTGAGCCAATTAAGATCCTGAGCTCTCTTAGTGGCACCACTGCACACTTATCTTAAGAAAGTATTATGTAACATTAGTGTTAATAAGAACCTATCAGAATGATATTTGTTTTTTTATTTATTTTATTTTATTCATTTTTTACATATATATAAGCACTGTACATACAAATTTTACAATGGAGGTGATATACATTGATATGATAAGGGAGGGAAGCAATACAACATGGGCTGTATTAACGTAAAACAAAGAGAGAAACAGTCAGGATCCTGTCTTGACGACATAAATATAATTATTGCAATGGTAATTTCTATTTATCTCCATGACAATATATGATATAATGGTTTTGGAGATACAATAAAAGTAAGAATATAAAGTAGCTTAAAAAATATTAATACTTAGACAATAGATAGTTTTTTAAGAGATGATTTAAAATTTAAAGGAAGGGAACGTAGTCTTTGCTCAAATGAGTGGAGGTAAGACGGCAGGTTGTTTCACACCTTCACACCATAATATTTTATGGAGGTCTGGGACTAAGAGGAGCGCATGGAGGGTGGTCCTAGTAGCTCTGGGTGTCTTAAGTTGTATCTCTGATTATTCCGGAACTGGAAATAATTATTGTCAATCAAGTGATTGATAGACTTATAAACAAATAAGGCTCAGAAGTAAGTGTTAATATCCTCGAATTTTAACATTTTCAATTTAGCAGATTTTTCGTTAATGTGGTCAGTTTTTTCAAGTAGATCACTGTCCTCACAACTCTCTCTCTCTACAGTGATCAGGGATTGTGTTTCAGTGGATCCAAAGGCCCCCATAGTGTGTGACAGTGTATCAAATGTTGGTAAACAAGATCATAATAGATTTCTTTCATTGCTGTAAGAGTGAGTGACTGATGAGTGTGATACAGGATACCGCACTGCTTATTAGGGTGTGTCATACGGAGGCGAATTTTTTTTTTTGAGTTTGAAAAATCGGCCCATGGTATTAATGATGTAGTTCTATGTGCAGAATCATGTGATATCTTCAGATTTGAAAAGTTTTTATTTTTTGCTAGGTAAATTTTAACTTGAAATCTTATGAAAATTCAGTATTCCCACCCTTTTACCAACACCACTAAATAGCTTATTTAAAGTAAAGTAAATGTATCAGGTTAATTTATTAGGATGAAAATGATCCAGAATAGTGAAACGAATGATCTTGACACATTTATTAAATTTAATATTCCTTTAGAAAACAAAATCATCAAATACAAAAACCGGTTTTACTACTACGACCCGGTGTTGCTGCACACCATAGAGAACATGTCTTTCTTGCTTCTGTTTCTACTCATCACCTCCCTGCTGACCACCTGAGCTTGGATGTAGCCTTCCCTCCTCTCCTGGCTGTACACGTGACTGCTGACCTCGCTCACTTGCTGTACACAACGCTCTATACTCTGGGTGTGCGAGGGCCAGGCAGGGACATGCATGGGGTTGTCCAGGAAAGCTCTGACTTGAACATTGGTGAGGCTGCAGGTAAGAGGGGGCTCACTGCCAGCCTGGATGTTAGCCAGATCTATGAGATCAGTAAGGGTCTTGGCACCTAGATTGACTTCAGGAGTCTTCCTGACCCTGAAGGAATCGTCACCAACTGATTCGTCATGCCCAGATCCTCTCATAAGTCTCATATCCAAGATCTTTTTGACTGCCACTCTTCTCTCCTCCTCATCCTTACTGCAGAGCATTGTCTGCAGAACTGCCTCTGGATGAGCATACCAGGAAGATCTCCTCACAGTCTGCTCCACAATGTGAACAACCTTCCTTGGCTGACTCCTCAGGAGCTCAAGCTGGAAGAGAACATGCCTCGGACCTTCGGAGAACGATGACTTGACCTTGGTGTTGAACCAATTTGGCAAGTAGACACTCACGATGAATTGGACAATAAGTCTCAGGTTGTGAAGCTGGTTCCCTTTCAGTTTATGATGAGCGACCCAAATTCTGCAGAACCTGAGAGCCGTTGTGAGCCACCTAGAATGTGAGACTGGACCTATCTGCAGGAAAGCAAGTCTATCAGGCATGACCCCAGTTATGATGGCACTGCAAATCATGTAACCATAGTACTGGTCAGTACTCAGGTCGTCAATGACAGTACGTGCAAGCTCAACGAGTGGAGGGCCAACTGTGATTTTTTCAAAGCTCGGATTTATTTCTAACTCAGTGGCAGAGTCAGCATCTTGCCAAGAGGACCAGACCATCTGTTGTTTGAAAGAGTCTTGCCATCCAGCTCCTGGATCAGATGTCTGAGTGGCAACTCGTTGGTGTGGAGGTCACAAACAATCCAGATCAGCTTCCTCCCAATCTTCCGCTCTATCCACTGTATGACCCCCCCTTGCCACCCTGTGTTCGTGTTGGTGCTGTCCCCTCCAATGGCATGCAGGGTCTGGTCTACGTTCCTCTCTCTGAGCCAGTTCACAATGTTATCTGCCACTATCTCAGCTGGTTTCCTGATGTCATCTTTCTCTGGAGTGAAATGCCACAAATACTTCCTTCCTGGTTCACTGCAGCAGGAGTAGTGTTCCTCCTTCACCATGGCAGGGAACAACTTGTCAGAATCTCCAACTTTCATGAACACTTTAGTGTCATCCCTTCTCCCATCAAAGAACAAACAATTGATTCCATTTTCTCTTATCCCCTTATCAAACTCCTCTTCTAGGTTACTGACAAGTTTCTCCTGAGCTCTCCTTACTTTGTTATGATCTATCACCAGGTGAACATCATCAGGTGTTATCAAACCACCGTCAATCCAGGCAGCTGTTGCTATCTCTACAGTTTCTCTGAGACCAGTGTGGTGTCGCATGCTGGCCAGAGCTATGCTCGGGATATCTTTCCTATTTCGAATGTTATGCCTGGAAGGTTTGGGATCATTATTTTCTGGGTGAGGGACAAAGTCACCATTCTCCTGGTCAGCACTCGGATCAGCCATGGGGAAGTCATTAGACTCTGAATCAGCTTGACTCCAATCATCGGCCTTTTTTACCTCACCCTGGGCCTTCTCAAGCCTCTTTTCCTCGGCAACTCTTCTCCTCTTCTGTCTCTCTGTGGCAGCCTCCTGTCTCTTGGACTCCGGAATATCTTGGCTAGAAATCATGAGAGCCCCTATACTGCCAGTCTTCTCTCTCTGTGCTTTGACAAATGCCAGTTCGATCACAGGAATCTTCAGTTCACGCTTGCAAATACAGGAGATGTGGGCCTCGGATTTACAGTCACGATCGCATCCAAACTCAGGACAGAGAACAATTGGGCACTTGCAAGTAATTATGTCAAATAAGTGGTCCAGTTGCTTGGCAAAGCTGTCCTTAACTGCAAGTTTTCCTCTCCCAAGAGAGATATCTCTTGCCTTTTCCCAACTGGCTAGCAGTCTCTCACTAATCTTCTTCTGACTTGTTATGACTGGAGGCTTGAACTGAGCATTAGCCAGAGTGTACTGTGCCAAGACAGCTTTGGTCATATCACTGGCAATGTCTTTGTTTGTGTAAGTTCTTTGGTTCTTTTCACTGATTTGCCTGATTAAAACACCGTATCTCAAAGCATCTCTCAATGTAGGCAACTCCGACTTCAGGAGCTCTCTCCCAGACCCAAGATAGTGACTGAGATAGCTGGATTTTTGGTTCCTCGTCCTGACACAAGCAGCCATCGCAAATATTATCAACTTATAAATGCATCAGAATCTGAAACAGAAAAAAATATTGTTAGTTGGGTTGTTAAAGAATGAAGTCAGAAAGCAATGTTCACTATTTAATTGTAATGCACTAATGCAGCTGTACGTTAGATTTTCGATAAATTTCACGCTAAAATTTATCTAGCAAAAGGTTGCAAAATATTGAAACTGAAATTATTTTCTGTTTATATACACTAAAATCTACCAAAAAAGTGATGGGCCATTAGTTTTAGCTGATCTTCCCTCCTATGACACACCCTACTGCTTATTGACTTTACTGTGAATGGTTTGTATGTGGTTTCTCCTGCTTAGTTTACCATCAACAATAACTCCGAGGAATTTAGTATTTTGTTCACATATGAGGACTGTATTACCAAGGAACAGGGGGTCCAAATCTGAAGGTAAGTTTTTCCTTCTGTGAAAGATTGTATAGCGAGTATTTTCGAGATTTAAGGTCAATTTATAAACATATTACCCAGGTCCTGACTTTAGTCAATAGTGCCCAAAGTTCTCATCAATGAATGGAGATCTGAATTGCTGGTATACTGTAGAGATTACTATTGTCTGAAAATTAGTTGCATTTCATGAGTGTGCTGGACTGGACTACATCATTTATGTACAGGAAAAAGTACAGGACCGAAAATGGATCCCTGAGGTTAGGTTAGAGTGTTTAAACATCAAGTGATATACTGTAAACTAGGGGACTATTGTTAGTGTTCAGGTGAAGTTGTTATTCTTCACTGGTTGAAATAGTTTGAAGAGATTACCGTGGTGCCTGACGCTAGTAATGGTAGGCAGTGAAAGGTTTGTGGTAGTTGTGTCTGGTAGTAGGTATTGTTATTTATCCTCATCATAAATTTAATTGGTCCCTTCACCTTATCTCTATATTGGGCACTATGGTAAATGAAGAGAGAGAGAGAGAGAGAGAGAGAGAGAGAGAGAGAGAGAGAGAGAGAGAGAGGTTTGACAACTTATGTGAGGCAGACGAGAGGAAGAAAAGGCGAAGAATATTTCTCCAAGAATTCTGAATGATGAATTTAACTTATAAATCTTCCTTGACAAGGATATTGGCCGCCGCTGCCACACTTGAGGCAAAAACTTTTATTCCTTTGAATATCCTGCCTCATATTAATACTGCTAGAATGTGGTGATGCGGTGGTGTGGTAGTACCACTGCTAGGATGTGGTGGTGTGGTAGTACTACTGCTAGGAAGTGGTGGTGTGGTGGTACTACTGCCAGGATGTGGTGGTGTGGTAGTACTACTGCTAGGAAGTGGTGGTGCTGTGGTACTACTGCTAGGATGTGGTGGTGTGGTAGTACTACTGCTAGGATGTGGTGGTGTGGTGGTACTACTGCTAGGAAGTGGTGGTGTGGTGGTACTACTGCCAGGATGTGGTGGTGTTGTGGTACTACTGCCAGGATGTGGTGGTGTGGTGGTACTACTGCCACGATGTGGTGGTGTTGTGGTACTACGGCTAGGATGTGGTGGTGTGGTGGTACTACTGCCTGGATGTGGTGGTGTGGTTGTACTACTGCCAGGATGTGGTGGTGTGGTAGTACTACTGTTAGGAGGTGGTGGTGTGGTGGTAACTACTGCCAAGATGTGGTGGTGTGGTGGTACTACTGTTAGAATGTGGTGGTGTGGTGGTATTACTGCCAAGATGTGGTGGCGTGGTGGTACTACTGTTAGTACGTGGTGGTGTGGTGGTACTACTGCTAGGATGTGGTGGTGCGGTGGTATTACTGCTAGGATGTGGTGGTGTGGTAGTACTACTGCTAGGATGTGGTGGTGTTGTAGTGGTACTACTGCCAGGATGTGGTGGTGTGGTGGTACTACTGCTAGGATGTGATGGTGCGGTGGTGTGGTGGTACTACTGCTAGGATGTTGTGGTGTGGTGGTACTACTGCTAGGATGTGGTGGTGCGGTGGTACTACTGCTAGGATGTGGCGGTGTTGTAGTGGTACTACTGCCAGGATGTTGTGGTGTGGTGGTACTACTGCTAGGAAGTGGTGGTGTGGTGGTACTACTGCTAGGATGTGGCGGTGTTGTAGTGGTACTACTGCCAGGATGTGGTGGTGTGGTGGTACTACTGCTAGGATGTGGTGGTGCGGTGATACTACTGCTAGGAAGTGGTGGTGTGGTGGTACTACTGCTAGGATGTGGTGGTGCGGTGGTACTACTGCTAGGATGTGGCGGTGTTGTAGTGGTACTACTGCCAGGATGTTGTGGTGTGGTGGTACTACTGCTAGGAAGTGGTGGTGTGGTGGTACTACTGCTAGGATGTGGCGGTGTTGTAGTGGTACTACTGCCAGGATGTGGTGGTGTGGTGGTACTACTGCTAGGATGTGGTGGTGTGGTAGTACTACTGCTAGGAAGTGGTGATGTGGTGGTGGTACTACTGCTAGAATGTGGTGGTGCGGTGGTACTACTGCTAGGATGTGGTGGTGTGGTGGTACTACTGCTAGGATGTGGCGGTGTTGTAGTGGTACTACTGCCAGGATGTGGTGGTGTGGTGGTACTACTGCTAGGATGTGATGGTGCGGTGGTGTGGTGGTACTACTGCTAGGATGTGGTGATGTGGTGGTACTACTGCTAAGATGTGGTGGTACTACTGCTAAGATGTGGTGGTGTGGTGGTACTACTGCCAGCGTGTGGTGGTACTACTGCCAGGATGTGATGGTGTGGTGGTATGATAGTACTACTGCTAGCATGTGGTGGTGTGGTACTATTACTGCCAGTGCGTGGTGGTGTGTTGTTATTACTGCTAGGATGTGGTGGTGTGGTGGTACTACTGCCATTGGAATTGAAATTTGCCGCATGGAGCAGCTAGTTTATTGTGCACCCCATACTTATCCTGTGAGCGATAGAGCAAAAGCATTACAGAGTAGAGGTCACAAAGGGTGTGTATATCAGACCCCTGTAGTCAGGATATTATGGCATTCAATGGTACAGAGTAATTCAAATACTGCACATTGTTTGTTTAGTTCTGTACATAGTTGGTGACTTATTCAAAACTGCGTGAGTACAGCATGTGATGCAATATGTTTGGCCGGCCGCACACTTTATCCTTGAGTGTGTTAAAACTACTGTCCGGATGTGGTGGTGTGGTGGTACTACTGCCAGGATGTGTTGGAGTGGTAGTACTACTGTTAGGAGGTGGTGGTGTGGTGGTACTACTGCCAAGATGTGGTGGTGTGGTGGTACTACTGTTAGGATGTGGTGGTGTGGTGGTACTACTGCTAGGATGTGGTGGTGTGGTGGTACTACTGCCAGGATGTGGTGGCGTGGTGGTACTACTGTTAGTACGTGGTGGTGTGGTGGTACTACTGCTAGGATGTGGTGGTGTGGTGGTACTACTGTCAGGATGTTGTGGTGTGGTGGTACTACTACAAGGATGTGGTAGTATGGTGGTACTACTGCCAGGATGTGGTGGTGTGGTGGTACTACTGCCAGGATGTGGTGGTATGGTGGTACTACTGCCAGGATGTAATGCTGTGAGGTGTTAAGAACATAAGAATGGAGGAAACTGCAGCGGGTCTATTGGCCCATACTGGGCAGTCCCATTTACACCCAACCCCAATTGCTCATAAATCCATCCAACCTATGTTTGAAGCTATCCAGCGTGTTCGAGTTAATGAAGATATTTGGTAACTTGTTCCACTCGTCCACCACTCTATTTCTAAACCAATGTTTACCTATCTCGCGCCTATTTTTTTTTCTAATTTAAAACCATTGTTACGAGTTCCCCCCTTTTTTGACAGTTTGAGTACCTTTGTAATGTCCCATTTGTTCAGACCTGACTTCCATTTATACACCTCTATCATATCGTCCCTCACTTTACATCTCCCGAGGGCGTGCAAATTAAGATGCTTTAACGTGTCTCTATTCTCAAGGTTCCTAATGCCCGGGATTAGCCTTGTCATTCTCCTCTGAATTCTTTCCAAGGATTCTATATCCATTCTGAAATACGGTGAACAGAATTGAACTGAGTAATACAAGTGAGGTCTCACAAACGCAAGATATAGTTTTAGGATGGCCTCTCTAGTCTTGTAACTAACACTCCTTTGTATGAACCCAAGTACATTATTTACCATGTTTAACGCAAATACACATTGTTTACTTGGCTTAAGATTCTTACTTATCATTACTCCTAAATCTTTCTCGCAGTCGGATTTCTTAATAACATCGTTGTTCATCTGGTATCTGGTTTCCCTGTTTACATCTCTTATGCTGAATACTTTACATTTGTCCACATTGAATTTCATCTGCCATTTTTCAGACCAATCGAAAAATTTGTTTAGATCTTCCTGTAGTTTTTGCGGAGTCCTCGTCAGATTTAATTACACGCCCTACTTTAGTGTTATCAGCAAATTTACTTATGTTGCTGTCTACGCCGATATCTATGTCGTTTATGTATAAAATAAATAATAATGGTCCAAGTACTGAGCCTTGGGGAACTCCACTAGAGACGTTGCTCCAATCGGATTTAGTGTCGGTAATGCTCACTCCCTGTTTCCTGTCCTGTAACCACGCCCTAATCCATTTTAGAATAACTCCTTTGATGCCATGAGCCTCCACTTTTCTTATCATTGTTTCGTGGGGGACTCTGTCGAAGGCTTTGCTAAAGTCGAAAGATACCACATCATAGTTGTGCCTCTCGTCCACTGATTCGAAAACAGATGGAAAGAATGTTAATAGATTAGTTAGACATGAACGCCCGCTTGTGAAGCCATGTTGGGAATCAGTGATCAACTTGTGCTTCTCCAGGTGATTTCGAATAGAGTATGAAATGATTGCTTTCAGTAATTTGCCTACAATTGATGTTAGACTGAATGGACGATAGTTAGAGGATAGTGATCTCTCTTCCTTCTTGAAAATCGGTGTTACATTCGCTATCCTCCAGGATTCTGGTACTACACCCGTTATTAAGGACATGTTAAACAACTTTGCTAAGGGCCTACTAAGCTCTTCCTTACATTCCTTTAATACTCTGGCAAATATCTCATCGGGACCTGGTGACTTATTAGGCTTTAGTTTGTCTATTTGCTTACTAACATCGTTACTAGTCATTACTATCTCTCTTAATTTGTTTTCTTCACTCTCTCTGTATAGAGTCGAAGCTTCAGGTATCATATTTAAATTTTCGGTGGTGAAGACTGTTGAAAAATATTTATTCAGATTTTTGCTAATTTCTTCGTCGTTATTAGTTATCTGGCCGGTATCTGACTGTATTGGTCCAATCTTTTCTCGTGTTTTAGTTTGATACATTTGATAGAATCCCTTGGGGTTTGACTTCGCCTCCCTTGCTACCTTCAGTTCATTATTCCTCTTTGCTTTTCTTATGTCGGTCTTAATCCTTCCGGTCAATACTTTATAATAATCTCGGAGGTAAACTTCACCACGATTTATTCTCCTACCTATAGCCTTACTTTGTCCAATAATATTCTTTAAATAATTATTTATCCATTTAGGGTCATTGTTGTTTGATCTGAGTTTTCTGTATGGTATATGGTAATACCAGCGCCTGCAATACCATATACTACCACACACGATCACCTGCAATACCACACACTACCACACACCAAGACCTGAGCTACCACACATCAAAACCATTTTATCGGAAATTATTATGCAAATTGATAAGAAATTACCATTGCAATAAATATATTTGCCAACTAGTCATAATCCAGACAGCTCTGTACTCTTGATCGACCTTAATACTGTACAACCCTGGGGGACCGGTGGTAGAAGAGGTACCGTTCTTGCCTCGCAAGCGAGATGTCACGGGTTCGATTCCTGGGCCGGTGGAAATTGTTTGAACTTACTTCCTAGCCCCCATTAGTCCCTGTTCACTAGCAATAAAGTAGGTACCTGTTGTAAGTCGAAAGTTGCGAATTCGTATTCAGGGAGTTGTTGGAGCTTCCAATAACTTGATGACATAAACCACTGACTCTTCAGGCTTCTATGCCCTTGAATCTTCAGGCTTCTATGCCCTTAACTCATGAGACATAAAGGCAAGCATGAACTTAGCATGCTTCCCTGTTGGGTGCTGTAAACGCTTCTGCGCTTCACCTTATACAAGGATGTAGTGGGGTGCCAAATAAAAAAAAAAAAAAAAAAAAAAAAACTGTACAACCCATGTTGTACTGCTTCTCCATTATATTTATATTGTTCAATTTCACTGCAATTTATGTTCAGTATATAATTATATTATATAAAAATAATAAATAAATAAATGAAATAATAAATATTGAAGTGATAACCGTAGTAACATTATGAGATGTTCTTATTACCACCATGCTATTGTACTATTCCAGGTGATACTAAATGTTACATACCACATCCTTGAGATAAATGTATAGTATATATCAGGTGCCTACAGGAGAGCTCAGGTTCTCAACTGGTTCAGCCATGTTAAGATTGTTATTGTTATACACTCTGTATCTGTGTTTTTCTAGCTAAATAAACTGTTTAAATTCAATTCGCACTACTCTACACATCCACACACTGCTACACACTACTACACACTATTCCACTCTATTACACACTATCACACACCACTACACGGGACCACACACTAACACATACTAGAACCTGCACTACCACGCACTAATACACATTACACACTCATGCTCTACCACACTCCAGCAGCAATATACTGAGAAGTACAGCAGTATTTTGAGAAGTGCAGCAGTATACTGTGAGGTGCAGCAGTAAACTGAGACGTGTAGAAGTATACTGCTAGGTGTAGAAGTATACTGAGAGGTGCAACAGTAAACTGAGAGGTGTAGAAGTATACTGAGAGGTGTAGAAGTATACTGAGAGGTGCAACAGTAAACTGAGAGGTGTATAAGTATACTATGAGGTGCAGCAGTAAACTCAGACGTGTAGAAGTATACTGATAGGTGTAGAAGTATACTGAGAGGTGCAACAGTAAACTGAGAGGTGTAGAAGTATACTGAGAGGTGCAGCAGTATAATGAGAGGTTTAGAAGTATACTGAGAGGTGTAGAAGTATACTGAGAGGTGCAGCAGTATAATGAGATGTGTAGAAGTATACTGAGAGGTGCAGCAGTATATTGAGAAGTGCAGCAGTATACTGAGAAGTGCAGCAGTATACTGAGAGGTGCAGCAGTATACTGAGAGGTGCAGCAGTAAACTGAGAGGTGTAGAAGTAAACTGAGAGGTGCAACAGTAAACTGAGAGGTGTAGAAATATACTGAGAGGTGCAGCAGTATATTGAGAAGTGCAGCATATACTGAGAGGTGCAACAGTAAACTGAGAGGTGTATAAGTATACTGAGAGGTGTAGAAGTATACTGAGAGGTGCAGCAGTATATTGAGAAGTGCAGCATATACTGAGAGGTGCTGCAGTATACTGAGAGGTGTAAAAGTATACTGAGAGGTGTAGAAGTATACTGAGAGGTGCAGCAGTATATTGAGAAGTGCAGCAGTATACTGAGAAGTGCAGCAGTATACTAAGAGGTGCAGCAGTATACTGAGAGGTGCAGGCAGTAAACTGATAGGTGTAGAAGTAAACTGAGAGGTGCAACAGTAAACTGAGAAGTGTAGAAGTATACTGAGAGGTGCAGCAGTATGCGGAGAGGTGCAGCAGTATAATAGGAGGTTTAGAAGTATACTGAGAGATGCAGCAGTATATTGAGAAGTGCAACAGTATATTGAGAGGTGCTGCAGTATACTGAGAGGTGCAGCAGTATACTGAGAGGTGCAGCAGTAAACTGAGAGGTGTAGATGTATACTGAGAGGTGCAACAGTAAACTGAGAGGTGTATAAGTATACTGAGAGGTGTAGAAGTATACTGAGAGGTGCAGCAGTATAATGAGAGGTGTAGAAGTATACTGAGAGGTGTAGAAGTATACTGGGAGGTGCAGCAGTATATTGAGACGTGCAGCAGTATACTGAGAGGTGCCGCAGTATACTGAGAGGTGTAAGTGTATACTGAGATGTGTAGACGTATACTGAGAGGTGCAGCAGTATATTAAGAAGTGCAGCAGTATACTGAGAAGTGCAGCAGTATACTGAGAGGTGCAGCAGTATACTGAGAGGTGCAGCAGTATACTGAGAGGTGAAGAAGTAAACTGAGAGGTGCAACAGTAAACTGAGAAGTGTAGAAATATACTGAGAGGTGCAGCAGTATATTGAGACGTGCAGCATATACTGAGAGGTGCTGCAGTATAGTGAGAGGTGTAAAAGTATACTGAGAGGTGTAGAAGTATACTGAGAGGTGCAGCAGTATATTGAGAAGTGCAGCAGTATACTGAGAAGTGCAGCGGTATACTGAGAGGTGCAGCAGTATAATGAGAGGTGTAGAAGTATATTGAGAAGTGCAGCAGTATACTGACAGGTTCTGCAGTATACTGAGAGGTGTAAAAGTATACTGAGAGGTGTAGAAGTATACTGAGAAGTGTAGAAGTATACTGAGAGATGCAACAGTAAATTGAGAGGTGTATAAGTATACTGAGAGGTGTAGAAGTATACTGAGAGGTGCAGCAGTATAATGAGAGGTGTAGAAGTATACTGAGAGATGCAGCAGTATATTGAGAAGTGCAGCATTATACTGAGAGGTGCAGCAGTATAATGAGAGGTGTAGAAGTATACTGAGAGGTGCAGCAGTATATTGAGAAGTGCAGCAGTATACTGAGAGATGCTGCAGTATACTGAGAGGTGTTGAAATATACTGAGAGGTATAAAAGTATACTGAGAGATGCAGCAGTATACTGAGGCGGTGAAAAAGTATACTGAGATAAACAGCTGTATACTGAGAAATGCAGAAGTATACTGAGAGGTGTAAAAGTTTACTGAGAGATGCAGCAGTATACTGAAAGGGGAAGAAGTATACTGAGAGGTGCAGCAGCAGACGGCAAAGAAGCTGCTGTGCGTACATCTCTCTTTAACTCTCCTCTCCCCGCTTCTCCCCAGCCGCTGGGAGGAGCAGGGAGTAGGGGAAAAAGTAAGCGGGAAAGGGGAGTAAGGGGTAGGAGAGTAAGGGGAAGAATGCTAAGTGGTAGGAAAGTGCGGGGTAGGAGAGTAAGGGCAGGAGAATAAGGGGAAGGTATAAGGGGAGGGAGAATAAGAGGAAAGTGAGTAAGGGGGACTGAAAATAAGGAGAGAACGCAAGAACAGTAAGGAGGAAATAAGGAACTGAAGAGAGTAAATGTACGAACGAGATGAGGAGGTGATGGTAAGGACAGGTGAGGGTAAGGACAGGTGAGGGTAAGGACAGGTGAGGGGAAGGACAGGTGAGGATAAGGACAGGTAAGTGTAGGGAAAGGTGAAGATACGGATAGGTGAGGGTAGAGACAGGTGAGGTTATGGACAGGTGAGAGCAGCGGCAGGTGAGGGCAGAGACAGGTGAGGGTAGAGACATGTGAGGGTAGAGATCATGTGAGGGTAGGAACAGGTGAGGGTAGGGAGAGGTTAGGGTAGCGACAAGTGAGGGTAGAGACAGGTGAGGGTAGAGACAGGTGAGGGTAGATACAGGTGAGGGTAGAGGCAGGTGAGGGTGGAGACAGGTCAGGGTAGGGACAGGTCAGTGTAGAGATATGTGAAGGTAGTGTTACGCCGTCTCTTAATTTACTTTAATATCCAGGTTCTAGGCGTAACCAAACAAAAAAAAGTGAAGTAAATCAAAAGGGAATAAAAATAAATAAAGTAAACTTTAAGAATTTAATTAAATTAAATATTAACACAATAAAGAGCCTCGTAGGCTGTCACAACAAATTGATTCACTATCGAAACTTTTAAGACACAAATGATACTAAAACATCGAAACATCAAAAGAACTGCATAAACATTTAAAACAACTAACACTGAAATTAACTATATAGGAAACAACACTGAATTACTTAAAAGTAACTAAGCAAGCACTCATGGACACATAAGAGACATGAATAGGTACTCACATAGATATACCACATTGGTGGCGACAGGAACAACACAGAAATAAAATAAAGTATATGTAACAGGTGATGGGTGTCACTCAAAAGAACGTGAACTGAATGACAAGAGGACTGGACTGAACTCCGTCTGCTGGTGGGGTACGATATATAGGGTCGGCTCCCACCAGTGGGACACGCCTGTGAAACATGGGTCGTTTAACAATGGAGATGGTCGTCAGAGAAAGAAAGAATGGTTGTTACAATACTAAATGAAGAAATAAGATGGGCTTGAACAAACAATAACAGTTAAAACCTTAACAGCACAGGGTAAGGTGACTAGAATATATAATAGTAAATATAACATATCATTACAGGAATAATATGGAACAACATGGAAACATGTTATAAAAAATAATAGAAAAATACTACACGGTCGCAACAGTAGATACAGGTGAGGGTAGAGACAGGTGTTGGTAGGGACAGGTGAGGGTAGGGACAGGGAGGGTAGGGAGCGGTTAGGGTAGCGACAAGAGAGGGTAGAGACAGGTGAGGGTAGAGGCAGGTGAGGGTAGATACAGGTGAGGGTAGACACAGGTGAGGGTAGGGACAGGTGAGGGAAGGGAGAGGTTAGGGTAGAGACAGGTGAGGGTAGAGATACGTGAAGGTAGATACAGGTGAGGGTAGAGGCAGGTGAGGGCAGAGATAGGTGAGAGGGGAGAGAGGTGAGGGTAGGAACCGATAGGTGGACGGGTCTACGTAGTGCCGCGGTGAGTAAATATAAGAGGCGGGCGTGAGAGGGCTCTTAAAGCTTGAGCTAAAATGGACTGACAGCTTTATCAGGAGACGCTGACAGCTCTGCTAGAACTTGTTCAACCCCCCACCGACTCCTTGACAGCTTGCCCTAAACATTTTAAAATCTTGCTGAAGCTTGACAGGTGTAACAAGACTAATTATGCTGCCAATGATACCTTGACAGGTCAGCCGAGTGTTTCTGACAGGGGTGTCTGGCGTCAACCTGTATACCCACTAATTATATCTTGCCTTTCTGCGGCCTCCGACTATGTTGATCTTCCTTGTTATTGATGACTGACTCGCCGTTGTTCGGTCATGTTATTGATGACTGATTCACCTTTTGTTCTGCCTTGTGATTGATGACCGACTCAGTTTTGTTCTTTTTATGTTATTGATGACTGATTCACCTAGTTATTAAATGATTGACTTCCTTATATTCTTCCATGTTATTGATGACTAATTCACTTTTGTTCTTCCTTGTTAACGATGATTGATTCACCTTTGCTCTTCCTTGATATTGATGATTGACTCATCTTTGTTGTTCCTTGTTAATGATGACTGACTCACTTGTTATTGATGACTGACTCACCGTTGTTCTTCCTTGTTATTGATGAATGACTCATTTTTGTTCGTCATTAGTCTAATTGTAGGTCATAAATATTACTGTTCTCTTCCTTGGTATTCCTTTATCTCAGTTTGTTCCTTCACGCTGTTTTGTTACATTTACATGTCAGTTTTGTACACAGTTTGTGGCCACGTATTGTGTACTAATGTAAGAAGCTCATACAAGGTGTCTCAAAAAAGTATACAAACAGATATTAATAATAGTAATAATAATAATAATAATAATAATAATAATAATAATAATCTATATATATAAAACAAAGAAGTATGTGTGTTTGTGTGTCCGCACAAGAATCTCGGAACCTACTTTACCGATCTGTAGTAATGATGGATGGTGTTATATGTAGTGATGATGATGGATGGTGTTATATGTAGTGATGATGGATGATGTTATATGTAGTGATGATGGATGTTGTTATATGTAGCGATGATGGGTGGTGTTATATGAAGTGATGATGGATGGTGTTATATGTAGTGATGATGGATGGTGTTATATGTAGTGATGATGGATGATGTTATATGTGGTGTTGATGGATGATGTTATATGTAGTGATGATGGATGATGTTTAATGTAGTGATGATGGATGATGTTATATGTAGTGATGATGGGTGGTGTTACAGGTAGTGATGATTAGACAATAAAATAATAACAGTTTAATGCTAAAAAATATACTTTGCTGCACCGTTGTAGTGGAACTTACATACTGTACACCGATAATGAACTAATGATGGAAGAAGAAGTCTTGGGGGCTGAACAGTGAGACAATGTGGAGTCTCCCGGAGGGTGGCGTCCTACCGTGGCCTAGCGAATGAGCCGCCCGGACCAAACTTGACATGGATAGCAAGTGTCATGTGGGGATCTCAAAAAAAAAACTCCAACCAACCCGATAAGACACACCCAACCCGACCCGACCCGTTAAACCACACAGAGGTTGAAAAAGATGTGGAAATGTTGTAAGGTCTCCGCACGAGATTCTCGGAAACTACTTTACCGATCTGTAGAAATGATGGAAGGTGTTATATGTAGTGATGATGGATGTTGTTGTATGTAGTGATGATGGATGGTGTTATATGTAGTGATGATGGATGATGTTATATGTAGTGATGATGGGTGGTGTTATATGTAGTGATGATTAGACAATA
Organism: Homarus gammarus; assembly: GCA_958450375.1. Lineage (NCBI taxonomy): Eukaryota > Metazoa > Arthropoda > Malacostraca > Decapoda > Nephropidae > Homarus > Homarus gammarus. The sequence goes on along the minus strand of CAUDMG010000189.1, from coordinate 386,742 downwards.
AAATAATGACAGTTTAGTGCAAAAAAAATATACTTTGCTGTACCGTTGTAGTGGAACTTACATACACCGTTAATGAACTATTGATGGAAGAAGAAGTTTTGGGGACTGAACAGTGAGACAATGTGGAGCCTTCCAGAGGGTGGCGTCTTACCGTGACCTAGCCAATGAGCCGCCCGGACCAAACTTGGCATGGATAGCAAGTGTCATGTGGGGATCTCAAAAAAAAAACCCAACCAACCCGATCCGACACACCGAACCCAACCCGACTTGCTAAACCACACAGAGGTTGAAAAGGATGTGGAAATGTTGTAAAGTCCTCAACTGAGCTCACTAACATGGTCTACCCAAACATTATCCACCACTACAAGGATCACAAGTGGCTGCGTGAACGCGCAATTCTGGCACCAAAGAATGAAACAGTGGATGAAATCAACATGACTCTACTCAGACAGCTTCCAGACAGTGAGACCTCATTCAAATCTCTTGATACAGTAATCGACCAGGACCAAGCAGTCCAGTACCCTGCAGAATTCCTTAATTCTTTGGAGCCCGCTGGAATGCCTCCTCATCACGTCACTCTTAAGATTGGAACTCCTATAATGCTCTTAAGAAATTTTGAACATAGCGAAAGAGCGGCCTGGAGGGCGGCGATTCCGCTAGTAATAATAATAATAATAATAATAATAATAATAATAAAAATAATAATAATAATAATAATAATAATCATAATAATAATTAACGGTTTATTGAAAGAGCAAGCAACCGGAAGGCTGAAAATATACAGTTACATAATTGGGGAATGGGTCTCTTGATTTACAAATAATATACAAGTAACATAAGTGATACAAATGTGATCTATAATAACTAGGTGAGGAGAAGCTCAAACTACAGGGCATTTCAACATAGTGACAGTGCAAAAAGTAAGATTGATTTGGAGTGAATATACTGGTTGATTGCAAGTTATTGATAATTTTTACAATGGTTGGGACTGGGATGTTCTTATAGCGTTCAGTTCGTGCTCGTATCGGCTGGATGTGTTTGTGGTGTCGAACAGCAATTCTCGGACGAGGGATCTCGGGGGGTAATGGGACCAGGTGTCGAAGATGGTGTAGAAGCTTATCACCTAATTTGCAGATGAGGTCGTGTTGATGGTCAGTGAGAGCCGAGAGGGTCAGTGTGTTGAGCGCTTCTTCATATGTGGAGTAGGAAGGGAAGAGAATAATCTTTCATGCCCTCTTTTGCACTTTTTCTAGGTGTTTAATTTGTGTGGCATTTACAGAGGAAGACCAGGTACGGGAGGCATAGGTGAGCTTGGGAAGTTTTTGTTGATGTTACACTTATGAACCAGATTGTTTTTGTTGTCATTACACTGATGAACCAGGTTGTTGTTGTTGTTATTACACTGATGAACCAGGTTGTTGTTGTTATTGCTACACTGATGAACCAGGTTTTTGTTGTTATTACACTGATGAACCAGGATGTTGTTGTTGTTGTTGTTATACTGATGTACTAGGTTGTTGTTGGTGTTGTTATTACACTGATGAACCAGGATGTTGTTGTTGTTATTACACTGACGAACCAGGTTGTTGTTGTTGTTCTTATTACACTGATGAACGAGGATGTTGTTGTTGTTATTACACTGATGAACCAGGTTTTTGTTGTTGTTACACTGATGAACCAGTTTGTTGTTGGTGTTGTTATTACACTGATGAACCAGGATGTTGTTGTTGTTGTTATTACACTGATGAACCAGTTTGTTGTTGGTGTTGTTATTACACTGATGAACCAGGTTGTTGTTGTTATTACACTGATGAACCAGGTTTTTGTTGTTGTTACACTGATGAACCAGGTTGTTGTTGTTGTTGTTACACTGATAAACCAGGTTGTTGTTGTTGTTGTTATTACACTGATGAACCAGGATGTTGTTGTTGTTGTTATTACACTGATGAACCAGGTTATTGTTGTTGTTGTTGTTATACTGATGTACTAGGTTGTTGTTGTTGTTGTTATTACACTGATGAACCAGGATGTTGTTGTTGTTGTTATTACACTGATGAACCAGGTTGTTGTTGTTATTACACTGATGAACCAGGATGTTGTTGTTGTTGTTGTTATACTGATGTACTAGGTTTGTTGTGTTATTACACTGATGAACCAGGATGTTTGTTGTTATTACACTGATGAACCAGGTTTTTGTTGTACTGATGAACAGTTGTTGTTGGTTGTATTACACTGATGAACCAGGTTGTTGTTTGTGGTTGTGTTGTTACACTGATGAACCAGGTTTGTTTGTTGCATATGTTGTGTATTACACTGATGAACCAGGTTGTTGTTGTTGTTGTTGCACTGATAAACCAGGTTGTTGTTGTTGTTGTTATTACACTGATGAACCAGGTTGTTGTTGTTGTTATTACACTGATGAACCAGGTTGTTGCTGTTACACTGATGAACCAGGTTTTTGTTGTTGTTACACTGATGAACCAGGTTGTTGTTGGTGCTTTTATTACACTGATGAACCAGGTTGTTGTTGTTGTTGCTATACTGATGAACCAGGGTTTGTTGCTATTACACTGATGAACCAGGATGTTGTTGTTGTTGTTGTTATACTGATGTACTAGGTTGTTAATGTTGTTGTTATTACACTGATGAACCAGGTTGCTTTTGTTGTTGTTACACTTTTGAACCAGATTGTTTTTGTTGTTATTACACTGATGAAACAGGTTGTTGTTGTTGTTATTTCACTGATGAACCAGGTTGTTGTTGTTGTTGTTATTACACTGATGAACCAGGTTGTTGTTGTTGTTGTTATTACACTTATGAACCAGATTGTTTTTGTTGTTATTACACTGATGAACCAGGTTGTTGTTGTTGTTGTTATTACACTGATGAACCAGGTTGTTGTTGTTGTTATTACACTGATGAACCAGGTTGTTGTTGTTGTTGTTATAACACTGATGAACCAGGTTGTTGTTGTTGTTGTTATTACACTGATGAACCAGGTTGTTGTTGTTGTTGTTATTACACTGATGAACCAAGTTGTTGTTGTTGTTACACTTATGAACCAGATTGTTGTTGTTGTTGTTGTTACACTGATGAACCAGGTTTTTGTTGTTATTACACTGATGAACCAGGTTGTTGTTGTTGTTATTACACTGATGAACCAGGTTGTTGTTGTTGTTGTTATTACACTGATGAACCAAGTTGTTGTTGTTGTTGTTATTACACTTATGAACCAGGTTGTTGTTGTTGTTGTTGTTACACTTATGAACCAGATTGTTTTTGTTGTTATTACACTGATGAACCAGGTTGTTGTTGTTGTTGTTGTTACACTGATGAACCAGGTTGATGTCGTTGTTATTACACTGATGAACCAGGTTGTTGTTGTTGTTGTTAGTACACTGATGAACCAGGTTGTTGTTGTTGTTGTTATTACACTGATGAACCAGGTTGTTTCTGACCTCACTCAGTTGTGTTCTGACTTCACTAGGGGAAAGGTCACTGCAGGGTTAGCTCCGGAGGGATAGTTATCAGCTATGGCCAGTGCTATGTGCGGTCTTGGGTATGAGAGTTTGTTGACCAAACTGGGGTGGTCCATTGAAGAATTGGCGAGGGCCAAGTTAGAAATTGAGAGGGCCACATTAGAGAACCTGAAATTAAGGAAAGAGCTGGCGAAGTTAAAAGGAGAGACTGGACGAGTAAAGCCAGTGTCTGACGAAAAATCAAGGGAGTGGAAAATTGTGAGTAATGGGAAGACGAAGCTGGTGGTGAAGAAGCACACGAAGGATACGACAACAACGACAACAACAGCTAAGTGTACCAACCCGTTCAGTCCCTTGATAGACGAATTGGACGTTAGTACAGTCAGGGGCAGGGATGACAAGGAAGGTATAAAAATTTAATTGTTGGTGACTCACAGGTAAGGTACATGGACAGGGCCTTTTGTGGTAAAAACAAAAATAGGATGAGGGTGTGTTTGCCAGGAGCTGGGGTGGGGGATATAATTGACAGAATGGACAATATCTTGTCTGGTAATGGGAACAAACCCATTATCTGCCTCAGTGCAGGAGGCAATGATATTGGCCGGTGTAGGAGCGAGGAACTTCTTGATAAGTTCAAGGCAGCCATAGATCGTATTAGGACTAAGGGAGGGATCCCTATCATATGCGGTGTCCTGCCTAGAAGGAGAGTTGGCAGTGAATGGTTGTCAAGGGCAGTTGGTGTCAACGACCGTCTTGACAGATATTGCAAGTCAATATCAGTCCCATTCATTGACAACTGGGACAACTTCTATGGCAGAAGGGACCTTTATGCTAGGGATGGGGTGCACCTGTCTAGGGATGGAGTAGCAACCCTGGCTGGGGCTCTAGAGGGGGCAGTTCAAAAGATATCGAAGTCTTTAAACTGCTAAGAGAACATAGGGGCACGGGGGTGGAGGAGACTGCAGTGGGAGCGGGTAAACAAGGCGAAAGATTACAGGGAAATAGTGTTAGGAATGATGACATAACTAAATTAGACAGGGAGTTTAAAACTAAACGCGGTAAGGGAAGGACTCAGAACACGACTAACTTAAATGTATATTACGCGAACAGTAGAAGTATGAGAAACAAAATGGATGATATTAGGGCCTTGGTATGTACCGAAGAAATCGATATAATTGCATTCACTGAAACATGGATCAACCTAGACACACGTGAATTACCAGTCGAATACCAAATTGCGGGTTACAAACTGTTCCATACCGATAGGCAGACCAGGAAAGGAGGCGGAGTAGCAATCTATGTTAGGGATAATCTGAAGTGTGAAATAAATAAGGAAATAAAAACTGAGAGGAATACAGAAACAATTTGGATAGAATTAAGCGACGGTCGGGAAAAATTAATCACAGGAGTAATATATAGACCCCCCAATCTTGACAGAGTCAATGAGCGACTTATCTGGGATGAAATGCGCAGGGCTTCCATACACAACAAAGTCTGTATAGTAGGCGACTTTAACCTTGGCCAAATAGATTGGACCGACCTTACGGGAAACTCAGAATCAGAGGATTTTCTCGAGACGATCCAGGACTGTTTCCTAAGTCAACATATAACCGAACCCACACGGGGTAATAATATACTGGATTAGTTCTGTCAAACAGAGAAAACCTCATTAGCAATGTCGAGGTAGGGAACGAACTTGCAAACAGCGATCACAAAGAAATTCGATTCCAGTTAGATTTTCAGGGCAGACGTAAGGAAAATTCCACTAAAGTACCAGATTTCAGAAGGGCAAACTTTGACAGTTTAAAGAGGCAGCTGAGAGAGGGGGTGTCGCGCTTGGCCGTGAACCTGACAGATGACACAGACCTGATAACGAGATCTGAGATTGCCGAGTTCCACGACAATTTAAATAGTGAGTTACTTAATGCACAAAGGCAGAACATACCATACAAAAAACTCAGATCAAACAACAATGACCCTAAATGGATAAATAATTATTTAAAGAACATCATTGGCCAAAGGAAGGCTATAGGTAGAAGGATAAATCGTGGCGAAATTCACCTCCGGGACTATTATAGGGTATTGGCGAGTAGGGTTAAAACCGAGATAAGGAAAGCAAAGAGGAATAATGAGGTAAGGATAGCAAGGGAGGCGAAGACAAACCCCAAAGGATTCTACCAAATGTACCAAACTAAAACACGAGAAAAGATTGGACCAATACGGTCAGACTCCGGCGAGCTCACTGATAACGACGGAGAAATGAGCAATAATTTGAATAAATATTTTTCAACAGTTTTCACCACCGAAAATTTAAACATGATACCTGAGGCACCGACTCTATTCAGAGATAGTGAAGAAAACAAATTAAGTGAGATAGTAGTGACTAGTAACGATGTTAGTAAGCAAATAGACAAACTAAAGCCTAATAAGTCACCTGGTCCCGATGAGATATTTGCCAGAGTATTAAAGGAATGTAAGGAAGAGCTTAGTATGCCCTTAGCAAAGTTGTTTAACATGTCCTTAAAAACAGGTGTAGTACCAGAATCCTGGAGGATAGCGAATGTAATACCGATCTTCAAGAAGGGTGATAGATCACTATCCTCTAACTACCGCCCAATCAGTCTAACATCAATAGTAGGCAATTACTGGAAGCAATCATTCCAAACTCTATTCGAAATCACCTGGAGAAGCACAGTTTGATCAATGATTCCCAGCATGGCTTCACAAGCGGACGTTCTTGCCAAACTAATCTATTAACATTCTTTTCATCAGTTTTCGAATCGGTGGACGAGGGGCACAATTATGATGTGGTATATCTCGACTTTAGCAAAGCCTTCGACAGAGTACCCCACGAAAGACTAATTAGAAAGGTAGAAGCTCATGGCATCAAAGGTGACATCCTTAAATGGATTAGGGCGAGGTTACAGGACAGGAAACAGCGAGTGAGCATTAACGGCACTAAGTCCCATTGGAGCAACGTCACAAGTGGAGTTCCCCAAGGCTCAGTACTTGGACCATTATTGTTTATTATATACATAAACGACATAGATATCGGCATAGACAGCAACATAAGTAAATTTGCTGATGACACTAAAATAGGACGTGTTATCAAATCTGACGAGGACTCGGCAAAACTACAGGAAGATCTAAACAAATTTTTCGAATGGTCTGAAAAATGGCAGATGAAATTCAACTTCGATAAATGTAAAGTACTCAGTATAGGAGATGTAAACAGGGAAACCAGATACCAGATGAACAACGATGCCATAGAGAAATCCGACTGCGAGAGAGATTTAGGAGTAATGATAAGTAGGAACCTTAAGCCAAGTAAACAATGTGTTTTTGCTCGTAACAAGGCTAATAAAGTACTTGGGTTCATACAAAGGAGTGTTAGTTACAAGACTAGCGAGGTCATCCTAAAACTGTATCTTGCTCTTGTGAGACCACACCTGGATTACGCAGTTCAGTTCTCGTCACCGTATTACAGAATGGATATAGAATCCTTGGAAAGAATTCAGAGGAGAATGACAAGACTAATCCCGGGCATTAGGAACCTTGAGTATAGAGACAGGTTAAAGCCTCTTAATTTGCACTCCTTTGAGAGACGTAGAGCGAGGGGCGACCTGATAGAGGTGTATAAGTGGAAGGCAGGGCTAAACAAAGGGGACATTACAAAGGTACTCAAACTATCCAACCAGGAGCGAACTCGTAACAATGGTTTTAAATTAGACAAATTTAGATTTAGGCGTGAAATAGGTAAACACTGGTTTGGAAACAGAGTAGTGGATGAATGGAACAAGTTACCAAATATCATCATTAACTCGAATATGCTGAATAGCTTCAAACATAGGTTGGATGCTCATATGAGCAATAGGGGTTGGGTGTAAACGGGGCTGCCCAGTATGGGCCAATAGGCCCGCTGCAGTTTCCTCCATTCTTATGTTCTTATGTTGTTGCTGTTGTTGTTACACTTATGAACCAGATTGTTGTTATTGTTGTTGTTACACTTATGGACCAGATTGTTGTTGTTGTTATTACACTGATGAACCAGGTTATTGTTGTTGTTGTTGTTACACTTATGAACCAGATTGTTGTTGTTGTTATTACACTGATGAACCAGGTTGTTGTTGTTGTTGTTGTTACACTTATGAAAGAGGTTGTTGTTGTTGTTGTTATTACACTGATGAACCAGGTTGTTGTTGTTGTTGTTGTTACACTTATGAACCAGATTGTTGTTGTTGTTATTACACTGATGAGCCAGGTTGGTGTTGTTGTTATTACACTGATTAACCAGGTTGTTGTTGTTGTTGTTATTTCACTGATGAACCAGGTTGTTGTTGTTGTTGTTGTTACACTTATGAACCAGATTGTTGTTGTTGTTATTACACTGATGAGCCAGGTTGGTGTTGTTGTTATTACACTGATGAACCAGGTTGTTGTTGTTGTTGTTATTACACTGATGAACCAGGTTGTTGTTGTTGTTTATATTACACTGATGAACCAGGTTGTTGTTGTTGTTGTTATTACACTGATGAACCAGGTTGTTGTTGTTGTTGTTATTACACTGATGAACCAGGTTGTTGTTGTTGTTGTTATTACACTTATGAACCAGATTGTTGTTGTTGTTATTACACTGATGAACCAGGTTGTTGTTGTTGTTGTTATACACAGATGAACCAGGTTGTTGTTGTTGTTGTTATTACACTGATGAACCAGGTTGTTGTTGTTGTTGTTGTTTCACTGATGAACCAGGTTGTTGTTGTTGTTGTTACACTTATGAACCAGATTGTTGTTGTTGTTATTACACTGATGAACCAGGTTGGTGTTGTTGTTATTACACTGATGAACCAGGTTGTTGTTGTCGTTGTTGTTACACTTATGAACCAGATTGTTGTTGTTGTTATTACACAGATGAACCAGGTTGTTGTTGTTGTTGTTGTTACACTTATGAACCAGGTTGTTGTTGTTGTTGTTATTTCACTGATGAACCAGGTTGTTGTTGTTGTTGTTGTTACACTTATGAACAAGATTGTTGTTGTTGTTATTACACTGATGAACCAGGTTGGTGTTGTTGTTATTACACTGATGAACCAGGTTGTTGTTGTTGTTATTACACTGATGAACCAGGTTGTTGTTGTTGTTGTTATTACACTGATGAACCAGGTTGTTGTTGTTGTTGTTGTTATTACACTGATAAACCAGGTTGTTGTTGTTGTTATTACACTGATGAACCAGGTTGTTGTTGTTGTTGTTATTACACTGATGAACCAGGTTGTTGTTGTTGTTGTTATTACACTGATGAACCAGGTTGTTGTTGTTGTTGTTACACTTATGAACCAGGTTGTTGTTGTTGGTGTTACACTTATGAACCAGGTTGTTGTTTTTTGTATGTGACATTGTTGTTTGACCATGAACCAGGTTGTTGTTGTTGGTGTTACACTTATGAACCAGGTTGTTGTTGTTGTTGTTATTACACTGATGAACCAGGTTGTTGTTGTTGGTGTTACACTTATGAACCAGGTTGTTGTTTTTGGTGTTATACACTGATGAACCAGGTTGTTGTTGTTGTTGTTACACTTATGAACTAGGTTGTTGTTGTTGTTGTTATTACACTGATGAACCAAGTTGTTGTTGTTGTTGTTGTTACACTGATGTACTTGGTTGTTAATGTTGTTGTTGTTACACTGATGTACTAGGTTGTTAATGTTGTTATTACACCGATGAACCAGGTTTTTAATGTTGTTGTTGTTATTACACTGATGAAACAGGTTGTTGTTGTTGTTGTTGTTACACTGATGACCCAGGTTGTTGTTGTTATTATTACACTGATGAACCAGGTTGTTGTTCTTGTTGTTGTTACACTGATGTACTTGGTTGTTAATGTTGTTGTTGTTACACTGATGTACTAGGTTGTTAATGTTGTTATTACACCGATGAACCAGGTTTTTAATGTTGTTGTTGTTACACTGATGAACGAGGTTGTTGTTGTTGTTGTTACACTGATGTACTAGGTTGTTAATGTTGTTGTTTCACTGATGAACCAGGTTGTTAATGTGGTTGTTGCTATGCTGTTGTACGAGGTTGTTAATGTTGTTGTTACACTGATGTATTAGGTTATTGTTGTTGTTACACTGATGTATTAGGTTGTTAATGTTGTTGTTGTTACACTGATGAACTAGGTTGTTGTTGTTGTTGTTACACTGATGCACCAGGTCGTTGTTGTTGTTACACTGATGTACTAGGTTTTTACTGTTTTTGTTGTTACATTGATGCATGAGGTTGTTGTTGTTTTTGTTACACTGATGTACTAGGTTGTTAATGTTATTGTTGTTATACTGATCTACCAGATTGTTGTAGTTGTTAACTGTTGTTGGTGTAATACAGCTGCTCAACAATAAAAGTCGTTAAGCTCGTCCACAGAGTCAGACGGCCGTGTAATATTTCAATGTGATTCTCATCTTTGAAAATGTTAGCTTTTGCATAATATAGTATTACTGATACGTTTTATCTTAGTATGCCTTATTGTGGGTAAAAATAAGTATACGTATATTAAATGCGTCCTCCGAAAGCGTGAATTTGCTACCAGAGTTTAACATTTAATTCATGTACATTATAAGATTTCTGATAAACTTACATGTTCATGTTTCAATTGATGAATGTATGTATCTTTATATAATTTAGCTAAATATCTCTCTCGTCAGAAACGGTCATCCCAACGATTATGAATAAACTCATTTAGAAAAACATTATTTCAGGACGAAATCGGACAGGTTTACCCATAGCTAATCAGCTGTAACTCTTGAGGAGGGAGCAGGGCATATCTTCTCAGCTGGGGGAAAAAAACACAATAAACTTCAACACTTAACAACTAAAAGAAATACATCAGATTCATAACTTAGTTATAAACTATTTAAAGTTATTTACAACCCACTACTAGAGTCATGGCGGCGCGTAGCATCATTTATCAACGCAGTATGAAGCCATAATTTATCACAGTATTGTCAAGGGAGTTTTTTTTTTCTTGTGTAAACTTGAAGGTAGTGCGCCCTGGGAGAAGATGCCATTAACACCATTAAATATTATATGCTACATGGTTCTGCTAACACCTGTCGCCAGAAATTTTCTATTTAACCTGGTTCTACTAACACCTGCCGCCAGAACTGTTCTATTTAACCTGGTTCAGCTAACATCTGCCGCCAGAACTGTTCTATTTAAGTTGGTTCTACTAACGTCTGTCGCCAGAACTGTTTTATTTAACCTGTTTCTGCTAACACTTGTCGCCAGAACTGTTCTCGTTAATCTGATTCTACTAACACTTGCCGCCAGAATTGTTCTATTTAACCTGGTTTTGTTTACACCAGTAGCCAGAACACAAGATATAATAATTAACAAATAAATATAATTGGGATTAAACAAACAGGTGAGGGAGAGGATTATTGTCACTACCACTTTACACTTTTACTTTTATTTAATACTTCTACTTTTACTTAAATCTCTTAATTTTACTTACCACTTTCACTTTTCCTTAACATTTGTTTTATTATATAGTGACACATTTGTGACCCCATGTGTGTCCATAAATTATATGCTGGGCTTTTCAACACGTGCCAGCTGTGTGTGTTTGTGTGGTTCCCAGCACTCAGCGCACAACACCCAGCGCACAACACCCAGCACACAGTACCCACCATCCAACACTCAGCGCACAACACCCAGCGCACAGTACCCACCACCCAAAACCCAATGCACAAGCACCCAGCGCACAGTACCCAATACGCAGAGAGAAAGTATCGTCATGAACAACCTAACTAGTTTCTTGGAACAACAATAAACACGAGATAATGTTGACACTAACAGTACACAGGGAGGTGAGTCACCACTGACAGATACACACTTAAGGGCATCGTCTACCACTCTCAGAGACGCGGGTTAGAATCCCACGAGTAATAAAGTGTTTTTAATCATGTGTCCTCACGTTATTGTGTGTTTCTATTGCACGTAGAGAGTGAGAGAAAGAACGAGAGAGAGTAAGAGAGAGTCGGTAACACAGGAGTAAGGGAGGGAAAGGTGTAAAACAAAAGCCGAACAATAGCCAACAACATTCAACAGGTGTCGTGCAGCACAGGTGTTGAGGTAAAGCTCACTCTCAGCAAGTGTAGCCCAGTACAGGTGTTGAGTTAAAGTTCACTTTCATCTCTCAAGCTTTGGAAACATCAGCTTTAAGTCGTACGTGTGACCTTGGCCTATACCTTGACCCAACACAAGAAGCTCTCTAGGTCAGGCTGCTTATCTTAACACTTGACCTGCTGATCCTAACAATTGAATTGGAGATGTTGTAAATTTTCTCGGTAATTTTATTCAAATTTACCTTTAATAATATCCAGACGTATTTAACTCGGTCCTAGATGAGAACAAAAGCAAACAAACAAACATAAACATAAACCCCATCGAAATATTATCATTGTTAAATGAACAAATAAAATGAAAGATATTTCTTTAGTAAATTTATACCAATAATTACCTGGACACACACACACACACACACACACACACTCACACACACACATACACACACACACACACACACACACACACACACACAGCTCTTAATACAGAGACTAGAGTTGTTAACACGGAGACCAGAGCTGTTATCACGGAGACCAGAGCTGTTATCACAGAGACCAGAGCTGTTAACACGGAGACCAGAGCTGTTAACACGGAGACCAGAGCTGTTAACACGGAGCCCAGAGCTGTTAACACGGAGACCAGAGCAGGTAACACTGAGACCAGAGCTGTTAACACGGAGCCCAGAGCTGTTAACACGGAGACCAGAGGTGTTAACACGGAGAATAGGGCTGTTAACACGGAGACCAAGGCTGTTAACACGGAGACCAAGGCTGTTAAAACGGAGACCAAGGCTGTTAAAACGGTGATCAGAATTGTTAACAGCAGATTCTGAGATACATGTAGATTAACTGCCCTAACGCTTGGTTAGGTTAGGTTAGGTTAGGTTAGACTAGGTTGGGTTAGGTTAGGTTAGGTTAGGTTAGGTTGGTTAGGTTAGGTTCGGGTAGTTTAGTTTAGGTTAGGTTAGGGTAGTTTAGGTTAGGTTAGGTTAGGTTAGGTTAGGTTAGGTTTGGTTAATATTCAGGTGAAATAAGCTTCGGCGTCTAATCCTTAGGTGATGACTGATTGAAGGCTGTTGTAGGTGTGTGCTGCAGCATGGAACTCCTACTACCCAGCTTACTCCACTGGTTAATGGTATTCTAAGAACCGCAGCTTGGGAGATAAAGAAGCGTGAGAACAACAGTTTGAGCGTTAACAAGCTTGTATTATAAACTGACTGCAGCTACTCCGCCCCAGGGACTGAAAATTGTCAGAAAATATCCACCATTTCTAAGAGGTTTATGAGGTGTTGAGTTAAGACTGTTGATGTAGTGTTTACAGCTGTGACCTTGATCTCTGACCTTGTGCAAGTAATACGCCACAGCTCAGGTAGTTGTTAAGGTTAGGTAAAGTTAGGTTAGGTTAGGTTAGGTTAGGTTGTGTAAGGTGAGGTTAAGTTTTGGTGTGTAAAGTTAGGTTAGGTTAGGTTAGGTTAGGTTAGGTTAGGTTAGGTTAGGAGGACACAATATACTAGTTGTCCTCATCAGCTTGTGTAAAATAATAATTGAGGACCAGAGTGATAGAAATATGAAAACATTAAGTAGGAGAATCTCTCACCAACACCGACAACTGTGATCATTTTCTCTGAGAGACACTGAGAAACATCCAGATTACGTAATCATCACCTGTGAGAGACACTGAGAGACACCCAGGTTACGTTATCATCTCCTGTGAGAGACACTGAGATACATCCAGGTTGCGTTATCATCATCACCTATGGGAGACACTGAGAGACACCCAGATTACGTAATCATCACCTGTGAGAGACACTGAGAGACATCCAGGTTGCGTTATCATCTCCTGTGAGAGACACTGAGAGACATCCAGGTTGCGTTATCATCTCCTGTGAGAGACACTGAGAGACATCTAGGTTACGTTATGATCACCTGTGAGAGACACTGAGAGACATGAAGGTTACGTCACCCCATAGATAATTCTAGCGTTAGAGGAGAGTGGACTTTTGAACTTTCACCCTCGACCTTGAAATGGTTTGGCCTCACAACTTTAGGTCGCCTGGGGTCGTGTCTCCCAACACCAATACAGTTTACTGGGTATGTCTAGGTGACCTACAAAGGAAGTTCACTACAGTATGTACTGGGTATGTCTGGTGACCTACAGAGGCAGATTGCTATGTACTGGATATGTCTGGGTGACTTACGAAGGCAGGTCATCATAGTATGTACAGATACAGTTTACGAATACTATACTATGTAGCTTACTACGCATGTCTGGTGACCTACAAAGGCAGGTCACTATGTACTGGGTCGATTAACCACGTATCGCCAGGCGGTCGTTCGCCACACTCACCCTACCACTTCTCCTTTAACCTGAGAGGCGAGAGTAATTACAGGTTATCAATATTCGTCAGGGGCACTTATGCTTCAACCAACCTGTTGGTGCGCACTACAGGTGTACCTGACACCTAATGAACCCTTATACCTGACACCTAGTGTGCCCTTATACCTAACACCTGGTGTACCCTTATACTTCACACCTAGTGTACCCTTATACCTAACACCTGGTGTACCCTTATACCTCATACCTTGTGTACCCTTATACCTCACACCTGGTGTACCCTTAAACCTGACACCTAGTGTACCCTTAAACCTCAAACCTGGTGTACCCTTATACCTCACACCTAGTGTTCCTTATACCTCACACCTCACACCTGGTGTACCCTTATACCTCACACTTAGTGTTCCTTATACCTCACACCCCACACATAGCATACCCTTATTCCTAAAACCTTGTGTACCCCTAAACGGACACCTGGTGTACCGTTATACTTCACACCTGATGTACCTTTATACCTGACACCTAATGTACCCTTATACCTGACACCTAGTGTACCCTTATACCTGACACCTAGTGTACCCTTATACCTCACACCTAGTTTACCCTTATACCTCACACCTAGTGCACCCTTATACCTGTACCTAGTGTACCCATATACCTGACACCAGAACAGAACAGAAAAATGCTAGTGACAGGGGGGAAGGAGGTTCAGAGGAAGAATAAAGAGAGGATGGAAGTGAATTTTAGAAGGAGAGAACAGATGCAGTGGCTAGACACCGCTTGCGTGAGGGGTTCAGGGGTGGGGGCAGCTGGGAGGCGACAAGACAAGGCCAGGCCGGCGATTGGTCAAGCGTCAGGTGCAGCGCGGTTGGGTGGGGCAATGGATGTTCAGTGCTTGGGCGGCTTGAATGTGTTTTGGTTTCTTGTGTGGAGGAGATGTCTTGGTCTTCTTAGCTTGGGGTCGATTTTCTTCTCACTCTTCTCCTCTTCTTGCTTTCTTGGAATGTCCATTCGTTTGTGTTTGGGTCTTGTTGTTCATCTTCCACGTGAGATGGGCTCTCATAGGTGTGGAAGAAGTCAGAGGCGGTGAGGTTGACCACGTGGGCTTCAGCTTCACGGGCCACGTGGTGATCTTGGTTTTGTGCGGTGGGCGTCTTCTCGACAGTTTTCTTCTCTTGGTTTTTCTTTTTTTGGTTTTTCTTTTGTGCTGGTTTTTTCTTTTGTTGAGAGCGTACAGCAAGGAGGGCCTCTTTGTAGCTCATTTTTTTCTCGAGGCGGACTTTGGCTACCCTGCACTCCTCCTTCCATCTGGGGCAGTTCCGGTCGGCGGAGGAGTGTGGGCCACCACAAGCAGCGCATTTCTTTTCTTCGTTGGGGCAGACCGTGTAGCGGTGTCCAGGGCTGCCACACTTGGAGCAGGTGTCCTCCTGCGCCTCACACTTATTTACAGTGTGTCCATAGTGCTGGCACTTGTAACACCGATTCGGTCTGCAGTAGGGCTTCACTGGCACAGTTACCCACGCCAGTTGAGCCTCTTCGGGTAAGGTGGTGTGGTGTCCGACAAGGGCAGTGGTGTCGGACAGCATCTTTACAACTTGGAGCTGCCCCTGGAGGAGCTCGCTTAGTTCGTCTTGGTCCATGTGGGCAATTTCGGCGTGGGAGATTACTCCCAGCTTCAAGTTGTCCCACATGCAAGCAATCATTTTGAATGGGATGCCGTTAATGTCAGGAATCTCCGCGAGCTGGGCGGGCATGCCCTTTTCGGCGAAGGTGATCCTGATGTCTCCATGGAGCTTTAGACGCTCCACCTTGGTGACCCCTACGATCCCCTTAGCTCTAAAGAACTTCTGGAGAACTAGGAGATTTAGCTTCTTGGGGCAGGTATGCGTGTCTGGACGAATCCGCGCCACGCTATCGAACTCGTAACCGTTCATGGTGAGAGTGTTTACCCTTATACCTCACACCTAGTGTACCCTTATACCTGACACCTAGTGTATCCTTATACTTCACACCTGGTGTACCTTTATACCTGACACCTGGTGTACCCTTATACCAGACAGCTGATGTACACATATATCTGCCAACCTGAAGACGTGAGTGTTTATGTGTAAATAATTGATGTCGCACACATGGTATGTGTGTGTGTATGTGTGTCAGTGTGGTGTAATGGTCAGCGTGCTCGCCTCGCAAGCGAGCGGACCCGGGTTCGCTCCCCGAGCAGGGTGAAACTATGGGCAAGTTTCTTTACGCCATTTCCCTCTGTCTATCCAGCAGTAATTGGGAACCTGGATGTTAATCGATTTGCTGATAGTGTTCCAAGGTAATGGTTAGCCAGTGCAGTTGGCGAGTTGACCGGTCTTCTCGGACTATTCCTTAGCACTAGGTCATGCAACTCGTTAACTCAGGGTGTGGTTGTTGTGTTGGCGGCAGCTTCTGTACCTTAAACAACTTCACGCCTAGGTGGTCCAAGGGCCGGCCATCCTTGTTACCCGAGGGGCAACCATTATGTGTGTGTGTAAGAGGTTGGATCACCGAGCAACATGTATCGTGACAGGTCATACCTTAGTAGTGGTAATGAGGGTAGTGGTGGTAAAGGAGTGGTGATGGGGGTGGTGGTGAGAATAGCGGTAAAGATGGTAGTAGTGGAGAGGGTAGTGATGGTGAAGATAGTGGAGATGGGGGTAGTGGTGGTGGTGAGGGTAGTGGTGATGAGGGTAGTGGTGGGGAGGGTAGTGATGGTGAAGGTAGTGGTGATGGGGGTAATGGTGGTGGTGAGGGTAGTGGTCATGAGGGTAGTGGTGGTGAGGGTAGTGATGGTGAAGGTAGTGGTGATGGGGGTAATGGTGGTGATGAGGGTAGTGGTGATGTGTATTGTTATGGACGGTGGTGGGGGTGGTGACGTGTAGTGTTGTGGGCGGTGGTGGTGGTGACGTGTAGTGTTGTTGACGGTGGTGGTGGTGACGTGTAGTGTTGTAGACGGAAGTGGTGGTGGTGACGTGTAGTGTTGTGGACGGTGGTGGTGGGGACGTGTAGTGTTGGTGACGGTGGTGGTGACGCATAGTGTTGATGACGGTTGTGGTGGTGATGTGTAGTGTTGTTGCCGGTGGTAGTGGGGACGTGTAGTGTTGGTGACGGTGGTGGTGGTGACGTGTAGTGTTGTTGACGGTGGTGGTGGTGGTGACTTGTAGTGTTGTGGACAATGATGTTGTTGACGGTGGTGGCGACGGGTAGTGTTGTTGATTGTGGTGGTGGTGCTGGTGGGGACGTGTACTGTTGTGGACGCTGGTGGTGGTGACATGTGGTGTTGTTGACGGTGGTGGTGGTGGTGACGTGTAATGTTGATGACGGTGGTGGTGGTGGTGACGTGTAGTGTTGTTGACGGTGGTGGTGGTGGTGACGTGTAGTGTTGATGACGGTGGTGGTGGTGGGTACGTGAAGTGTTGTTGACGGTGGTGGTGGTGACGTGTAGTGTTGTTGACGGTGGTGGTGAGGGTGACGTGTAGTGTTGTGGACGCTTGTGTTGGTGGTGACGTGTAGTGTAGTTGACGGTGGTGGTGGTGGGGACGTGTAGTGTTGTTGATGGTGGTGGTGGTGGTGACGTGTAGTGATTTTGACGGTGGTGGTGGTGAGGACGTGTAGTGTTGTTGACTGTGGTGCTGGGGACGTGTAGTGTTGTTGACGGTGGTGGTGGTCGGGGCGTGTAGTGTTGTTGACTGTGGTGGTGGGTACGTGAAGTGTTGTTGACGGTGGTGGTGGCGACGGGTAGTGTTGTTGATTGTGGTGGTGGTGCTGGTGGGGACGTGTACTGTTGTGGACGCTGGTGGTGGTGACATGTGGTGTTGTTGACGGTGGTGGTGGTGGTGACGTGTAATGTTGATGACGGTGGTGGTGGTGGTGACGTGTAGTGTTGTTGACGGTGGTGGTGGTGGTGACGTGTAGTGTTGTGACGGTGGTGGTGGTGTGTTCGTGAAGTGTTGTTGACGGTGGTGGTGGTGACGTGTAGTGTTGTTGACGGTGGTGGTGAGGGTGACGTGTAGTGTTGTGGACGCTTGTGTTGGTGGTGACGTGTAGTGTTGACGTGGTGTGGTGGGACGTGTAGTGTTGTGAGGTGGGTGGTGGTGACGTGTAGTGATTTTGACGGTGTGGTGGTGAGGACGTGTAGTGTTGTTGACTGTGGTGCTGGGGACGTGTAGTGTTGTTGACGGTGGTGGTGGTCGGGGCGTGTAGTGTTGTTGACTGTGGTGGTGGGTACGTGAAGTGTTGTTGACGGTGGTGGTGGCGACGTGTAGTGTTGTTGACGGTGGTGGTGGTGGTGACGTGTAGTGTTGCGGACGCTGGTGTTGTGGATGACGTGTAGTGTTGTTGACGGTGGTGGTGGTGGGGACGTGTAGTTTTGTTGACGGTGGTGGTGGTGGTGACGTGTAGTGTTGTAGACGGTGGTGGTGGTGGGGACGTGTAGTGTTGACGGTGGTGTTGGTGACGTGTAGTGTTGTAGACGGTGGTGGTGGGGACGTGTAGTGTTGTTGACGATCATGGTGGTGACGTGTAGTGTTGTTGACGGTGGTTGTGGTGACGTGTAGTTTTGTTGACGGTCGTGGTGGTCGTGACGTGTAGTGTTGTGGACGGTGGTGGTGGCGACGTGTAGTGTTGTTGACGGTGGTGGTGGTGGTGACGTGTAGTGTTGCGGACGCTGGTGTTGGTGATGACGTGTAGTGTTGTTGACGGTGGTGGTGGTGGGGACGTGTAGTTTTGTTGACGGTGGTGGTGGTGGTGACGTGTAGTGTTGTAGACGGTGGTGGTGGTGGGGACGTGTAGTGTTGACGGTGGTGTTGGTGACGTGTAGTGTTGTTGACGGTGGTGGTGGGGACGTGTAGTGTTGTTGACGATCATGGTGGTGACGTGTAGTGTTGTTGACGGTGGTTGTGGTGACGTGTAGTTTTGTTGACGGTCGTGGTGGTCGTGACGTGTAGTGTTGTGGACGGTGGTGGAGGGGACGTGTAGTTTTGTTGACGGAAGTGGTGGTGGTGACGTGTAGTGTTGTGGACGGTGGTCGTGGTGACGTGTAATATTGGTGACGATGGTGGTGGTGATACATAGTTTTGATGACGGTTGTGGTGGTGACGTGTAGTGTTGTTGACGGTGGTGGTGGTGACGTGTAATGTAGTTGACGGTGGTGGTGGTGACGTGTAGTGGTGTCGACGGTGGTGGTGGTGACATGTAGTGTTGTTGACGGTGGTGATGGTGACGTCTAGTGTTGTTGACTGTGGTGATGGGGACGTGTAGTGTTGTTGACGGTGGTGGTGGTGGGGGCGTGTAGTGTTGTTGAAGGTGGTGGTGGTGACGTGTGGTGTTGTTGACGTTGGTGCTGGGGACGTGTAGTGTTGTTGAAGGTGGTGGTGGTGGTGATGTGTAGTGTTGTTGACGGTGGTGGTGGCGACGTGAAGTGATGTTGACGGTGGTGGTGGTGACGTGTAGTGTTGTTGACGGTGGTGGTGATGGTGACGTGTAGTGTTGTGGACGCTGGTGTTGGTGAGGACGTGTAGTGTTGTTGACGGTGGTGGTGGTGGGGACGTGTAATGTTGTTGACGGTGGTGGTGGTGGTGGTGACGTGTAGTGTTGTTGACGGTGGTGGTGGTGGGGACGTGTAGTGTTGTTGACGGTGGTGGTGGTGACGTGTAGTTTTGTTGACGATCGTGGTGGTGGTGACGTGTAGTGTTGTGGACGCTGGTTGTGGTGACGTGTAGTGTTGTTGACGGAAGTGGTGGTGGTGACGTGTAGTGTTGTGGACGGAGGTGGTGGTGACGTGTAGTGTTGGTGACGATGGTGGTGGTGACGGATAGTGTTGATGACGGTTGTGGTGGTGATGTGTAGTGTTGTTGACGGTGGTGGTGGTGACGTGTAATAATGTTGACGGTGGTGGTGGTGACGTGTAGTGTTGTTGACGGTGGTGGTGGTGACGTGTAGTGTTGTCGACGGTGGTGGTGGTGACGTGTAGTGTTGTTGACGGAAGTGGTGGTGGTGACGTGTGGTTTTGTGGACGGTGGTGGTGGTGGGGACGTGTAGTGTTGTTGACGGTGGTGGTGGTGACGTGTAAGGTTGTTGACTGTGGTGCTGGGGACGTGTAGTGTGGTTGAAGGTGGTGGTGGAGGTGATGTGTAGTGTTGTTGAGAGTGGTGGTGGTGGTGATGTGTAGTGTTGTTGACGTTGGTGCTGGGGACGTGTAGTGTTGTTGAAGGTGGTGGTGGTGGTGATGTGTAGTGTTGATGACAGTGGTGGTGGTGGTGATGTGTAGTGTTGTTGACGGTGGTGGTGGTGGTGACGTGTAGTGTTGTAGACGCTGTTGGTGGTGGTGACGTGTAGTGGTGTGGACGCTGGTTGTGGTGACGTGTAGTGTTGTTGACGGTCGGGGCGGTGGGGACGTTTAGTGTTGTTGACGGTGGTGGTGGTGGTGACGTGTAGTGTTGTTGACGGGTGTGGTGGGGAAGTGTAGTGTTGTTGAAGGTGGTGGTGGTGGTGACGTGTAGTTTTGTTGACGGTGGTGGTGGTGGGTACGTGAAGTGTTGTTGACGGAAGTGGTGGTGGTGACGTGTAGTGTTGTGGACGTTGGTGGTGGTGACGTGTAGTATTGGTGACGATGGTGGTGGTGACGCATAGTGTTGATGACGGTTGTGGTGGTGATGTGTAGTGTTGTTGACGGCGGTAGTGGGGACGTGTAGTGTTGGTGACGGTGGTGGTGGTGACGTGTAGCGTTGTTGACGGTGGTGGTGGTGACGTGTAATGTTGTTGATGGTGGTGGTGGTGACGTGTAGTGTTGTCGACGGTGGTGGTGGTGACGTGTAGTGTTGTTGACGGTGGTGGTGGTGGTGACGTGTAGTGTTGATGACGGTGGTGGTGGTGGGTACGTGAAGTGTTGTTGACGGTGGTGGTGGTGACGTGTAGTGTTGTTGACGGTGGTGGTGAGGGTGACGTGTAGTGTTGTGGACGCTTGTGTTGGTGGTGACGTGTAGTGTTGTTGACGGTGGTGGTGGTGGGGACGTGTAGTGTTGTTGATGGTGGTGGTGGTGGTGACGTGTAGTGATTTTGACGGTGGTGGTGGTGAGGACGTGTAGTGTTGTTGACTGTGGTGCTGGGGACGTGTAGTGTTGTTGACGGTGGTGGTGGTCGGGCCGTGTAGTATTGTTGACTGTGGTGGTGACGTGTAGTGTTGTTGACGGTGGTGGTGGTGACGTGTAATGTAGTTGACGGTGGTGGTGGTGACGTGTAGTGGTGTCGACGGTGGTGGTGGTGACATGTAGTGTTGTTGACGGTGGTGATGGTGACGTCTAGTGTTGTTGACTGTGGTGATGGGGACGTGTAGTGTTGTTGACGGTGGTGGTGGTGGGGGCGTGTAGTGTTGTTGAAGGTGGTGGTGGTGACGTGTGGTGTTGTTGACGTTGGTGCTGGGGACGTGCAGTGTTGTTGAAGGTGGTGGTGGTGGTGATGTGTAGTGTTGTTGACGGTGGTGGTGGCGACGTGAAGTGATGTTGACGGTGGTGGTGGTGACGTGTAGTGTTGTTGACGGTGGTGGTGATGGTGACGTGTAGTGTTGTGGACGCTGGTGTTGGTGAGGACGTGTAGTGTTGTTGACGGTGGTGGTGGTGGGGACGTGTAGTGTTGTTGACGGTGGTGGTGGTGGTGACGTGTAGTGTTGTTGACGGTGGTGGTGGTGGGGACGTGTAGTGTTGTTGACGGTGGTGGTGGTGACGTGTAGTTTTGTTGACGATCGTGGTGGTGGTGACGTGTAGTGTTGTGGACGCTGGTTGTGGTGACGTGTAGTGTTGTTGACGGAAGTGGTGGTGGTGACGTGTAGTGTTGTGGACGGAGGTGGTGGTGACGTGTAGTGTTGGTGACGATGGTGGTGGTGACGCATAGTGTTGATGACGGTTGTGGTGGTGATGTGTAGTGTTGTTGACGGTGGTGGTGGTGACGTGTAATAATGTTGACGGTGGTGGTGGTGACGTGTAGTGATGTTGACGGTGGTGGTGGTGACGTGTAGTGTTGTCGACGGTGGTGGTGGTGACGTGTAGTGTTGTTGACGGAAGTGGTGGTGGTGACGTGTGGTTTTGTGGACGGTGGTGGTGGTGGGGACGTGTAGTGTTGTTGACGGTGGTGGTGGTGACGTGTAAGGTTGTTGACTGTGGTGCTGGGGACGTGTAGTGTGGTTGAAGGTGGTGGTGGTGGTGATGTGTAGTGTTGTTGACAGTGGTGGTGGTGGTGATGTGTAGTGTTGTTGACATTTGTGCTGGGGACGTGTAGTGTTGTTGAAGGTAGTGGTTGTGGTGATGTGTAGTGTTGGTGACAGTGGTGGTGGTGGGGATGTGTAGTGTTGTTGACGGTGGTGGTGGTGGTGACGTGTAGTGTTGTAGACGCTGTTGGTGGTGGTGACGTGTAGTGGTGTGGACGCTGGTTGTGGTGACGTGTAGTGTTGTTGACGGTCGGGGCGGTGGGGACGTTTAGTGTTGTTGACGGTGGTGGTGGTGGTGACGTGTAGTGTTGTTGACGGGTGTGGTGGGGACGTGTAGTGTTGTTGACGGTGGTGGTGGTGGGTACGTGAAGTGTTGTTGACGGAAGTGGTGGTGGTGACGTGTAGTGTTGTGGACGTTGGTGGTGGTGACGTGTAGTATTGGTGACGATGGTGGTGGTGACGCATAGTGTTGATGACGGTTGTGGTGGTGATGTGTAGTGTTGTTGACGGCGGTAGTGGGGACGTGTAGTGTTGGTGACGGTGGTGGTGGTGACGTGTAGCGTTGTTGACGGTGGTGGTGGTGACGTGTAATGTTGTTGACGGTGGTGGTGGTGACGTGTAGTGTTGTCGACGATGGTGGTGGTGACGTGTAGTGTTGTTGACGGTGGTGGTGGTGGTGACGTGTAGTGTTGATGACGGTGGTGGTGGTAGGTACGTGAAGTGTTGTTGACGGTGGTGGTGGTGACGTGTAGTGTTGTTGACGGTGGTGGTGAGGGTGACGTGTAGTGTTGTGGACGCTTGTGTTGGTGGTGACGTGTAGTGTTGTTGACGGTGGTGGTGGTGGGGACGTGTAGTGTTGTTGATGGTGGTGGTGGTGGTGACGTGTAGTGATTTTGACGGTGGTGGTGGTGAGGACGTGTAGTGTTGTTGACTGTGGTGCTGGGGACGTGTAGTGTTGTTGACGGTGGTGGTGGTCGGGCCGTGTAGTATTGTTGACTGTGGTGGTGGGTACGTGAAGTGTTGTTGACGGTGGTGGTGGCGACGTGTAGTGTTGTTGACGGTGGTGGTGGTGGTGGTGACGTGTAGTGTTGCGGACGCTGGTGTTGGTTATGACGTGTAGTGTTGTTGACGGTGGTGGTGGTGGGGACGTGTAGTTTTGTTGACGGTGGTGGTGGTGGTGACGTGTAGTGTTGTAGACGGTGGTGGTGGTGGTGATGTGTAGTGTTGTTGACGGTGGTGGTGGTGGTGACGTGTAGTGTTGTAGACGCTGTTGGTGGTGGTGACGTGTAGTGGTGTAGACGCTGGTTGTGGTGACGTGTAGTGTTGTTGACGGTCGGGGTGGTAGGGACGTGTAGTGTTGTTGACGGTGGATGAGGTGATGTGTAGTGTTGTTGGCTGTGGTGGTGGTGACGTGTAGTGTTGTTGACGGTGGTGGTGGTGGGGGCGTGTAGTGTTGTTCAAGGTGGTGGTGGTGACGTGTAGTGTTGTTGACGTTGGTGCTGGGGACGTGTAGTGTGGTTGAAGGTGGTGGTGGTGGTGATGTGTAGTGTTGTTGACAGTGGTGGTGGTGGTGATGTGTAGTGTTGTTGACATTTGTGCTGGGCACGTGTAGTGTTGTTGAAGGTAGTGGTTGTGGTGATGTGTAGTGTTGGTGACAGTGGTGGTGGTGGGGATGTGTAGTGTTGTTGACGGTGGTGGTGGTGGTGACGTGTAGTGGTGTGGACGCTGGTTGTGGTGACGTGTAGTGTTGTTGACGTTCGGGGCGGTGGGGACGTTTAGTGTTGTTGACGGTGGTGGTGGTGGTGACGTGTAGTGTTGTTGACGGGTGTGGTGGGGACGTGTAGTGTTGTTGACGGTGGTGGTGGTGGGGACGTGTAATGTTGTTGACGATGGTGGTGGTGGTGACGTGTAGTGTTGTTGACGGTGGTGGTGGTGGGGACGTGTAGTGTTGTTGACGGTGGTGGTGGTGACGTGTAGTTTTGTTGACGATCGTTTTTGTGGTGACGTGTAGTGTTGTGGACGGTAGTGGAGGGGACGTGTAGTTTTGTTGACGGAAGTGGTGGTGGTGACGTGTAGTGTTGTGGACGGAGGTGGTGGTGACGTGTAGTGTTGGTGACGATGGTGGTGGTGACGTGTAGTGTTGTTGATGGAAGTGGTGGTGGTGACGTGTAGTGTTGTGGACGGTGGTGGTGGTGGGGACGTGTAGTGTGTTGACGGTGGTGGTGGTGACGTGTATGGTTGTTGACTGTGGTGCTGGGGACGTGTAGTGTGGTTGAAGGTGGTGGTGGTGGTGATGTGTAGTGTTCTTGAGAGTGGTGGTGGTTGTGATGTGTAGTGTTGTTGACGTTGGTGCTGGGGACGTGTAGTGTTGTTGAAGGTGGTGGTGGAGGTGATGTGTAGTGTTGATGACAGTGGTGGTGGTGGTGATGTGTAGTGTTGTTAACGGTGGTGATTGTGGTGATGTGTAGTGTTGTTGACGGTGGTGGTGGTGGTGACGTGTAGTGTTGTAGACGCTTTTGGTGGTGGTGACGTGTAGTGGTGTGGACGCTGGTTGTGGTGGCGTGTTGTGTTGTTGACGGTGGTGGTGGTGGTGACGTGTAGTGTTGTTGACGGGTGTGGTGGGGACGTGTAGTGTTGTTGAAGGTGGTGGTGGTGGTGACGTGTAGTTTTGTTGACGGTGGTGGTGGTGGGTACGTGAAGTGTTGTTGACGAAGTGGTGGTGGTGACGTGTAGTGTTGTGGACGTTGGTGGTGGTGACGTGTAGTATTGGTGACGATGGTGGTGGTGACGCATAGTGTTGATGACGGTTGTGGTGGTGATGTGTAGTGTTGTTGACGGCGGTAGTGTGGACGTGTAGTGTTGGTGACGGTGTTGGTGGTGACGTGTAGTGTTGTTGACGGTGGTGGTGGTGACGTGTAATTTTGTTGACGGTGGTGGTGGTGACGTGTAGTGTTGTCGACGGTGGTGGTGGTGACGTGTAGTGTTGTTGACGGTGGTGGTGGTGACGTGTAGTGTTGTTGACTGTGGTGCTGGGGACGTGTAGTGTGGTTGAAGGTGGTGAAGGTGGTGATGTGTAGTGTTGTTGACAGTGGTGGTGGTGGTGATGTGTAGTGATGTTGACGGTGGTGGTGGTGACGTGTAGTGTTGTTGACGGTGGGGGTGGTGGTGACGTGTAGTGTTGTGGACGCAGGTGTTGGTGATGACGTGTAGTGTTGTTGACGTTGGTGGTGGTGGGGACGTGTGATGGTGTTGACGGTGGTGGTGGTCGTGACGTGTAGTGTTGTTGACGGTGGTGGTGGTGGTAATGGTGGTGGTGGTGATGGTGGTGGTGGTGGGGACGCGTAGTGTTGTTGACGGTGGTGGTGGTGGTGATGGTGGTGGTGGTGGGGACGTGTAGTGTTGTTGACGGTGGTGGTGGTTGTGATGGTGGTGGTGGTGGGGACGTGTAGTGTTGTTGACAGTGGTGGTTGTGGTGACGTGTAGTGTTGTGGACGCTGGTGGTGGTGGGGACGTGTGATGTTGTTGACGGTGGTGGTGGTGGTGACGTGTAGTGTTGTTGACGGTGGTGGTGGTGGGGACGTGTAGTGTTGTTGACGGTGGTGTTGGTGACGTGTAGCATTGTTGACGGTGGTGGTGGTGACGCATGGTGTTGATGACGGTTGTGGTTGCGATGTGTAGTGTTGTTGACGGTGGTGGTGGTGACGTGTAATGTTGTTGACGGTGGTAGTGGGGACGTGTAGTGTTGGTGACGGTGGTGGTGGTGACGTGTAGTGTTGTTGACGGTGGTGGTGGTGACGTGTAGTGTTGTTGACGGTGGTGGTGGTGACGTGTAGTGTTGTTGACTGTGGTGCTGGGGACGTGTTGTGTTGTTGACGGTGTTGGTGGTGGGGGCGTGTAGTGTTGTTGAAGGTGGTGTTGATGACGTGTAGTGTTTTTGACGTTGGTGCTGGGGACATGTAGTTTGGTTGAAGGTGGTGAAGGTGGTGATGTGTAGTGTTGTTGACAGTGGTGGTGGTGGTGATATGTAGTTTTGTTGAAGTTGGTGCTGGGGACGTGTAGTGTTGTTGAAGGATGGTGGTGGTGGTGATGTGTAGTGTTGTTGACAGTGGTGTTGGTGGTGATGTGTAGTGTTGTTGACAGTGGTGGTGGTGGTGATGTGTAGTGTTGTTGACGGTGGTGGTGGTGGTGACGTGTAGTGTTGTAGACGCTGGTGGTGGTGGTGACGTGTAGTGGTGTGGACGCTGCTTGTGGTGACGTGTAGTGTTGTTGACGATCGGGGTGGTGGGGACGTGTAGTGTTGTTGACCCTTGCGGTGGTGGTGGTGGTGACGTGTAGTATTGTTGACGGTGGTGGTGGTGACGTGTAGTGTTGTTGACAGTGGTGGTGGTGGTGACGTGTAGTGTTGTTGACGGGTGTGGTGGGGACGTGTAGTGTTGTTGACGGTGGTGGTGGTGGTGACGTGTAGTGTTGTTGAGGGTGGTGGTCGTGGTGGGGACGTGTAGTGTTGTTGACCCTTGCAGTGGTGGTGGTGACGTGTAGTATTGTTGACGGTGGTGGTGGTGGTGACGTGTAGTGTTGTTGACGGGTGTGGTGGGGACGTGTAGTGTTGTTGACGGTGGTGTTGGTGACGTGTAGTATTGTTGACGGTGGTGTTGGTGACGTTTAGTGTTATTGACGGGTGTGGTGGGGACGTGTAGTGTTGTTGACGGTGGTGTTGGTGACGGGTAGTGTTGTTGACGGTGGTGGTGGTGGTGACGTGTTGTGTTGTTGACGGTGGTGGTGGTTGTGACGGGTAGTGTTGTTGACGGTGGTGGTGGTGACGTGTAGTGTTGTTGAAGGTGGTGGTGTTGGTGACGTGTAGTGTTGTTGACTGTGGTGGTGATGGTGGTGGTGGAAACGCGTAGTGTTGTTGACGGTAGTGGTGGTGGTGACGTGTAGTGTTGTTGACGGTGGTGGTGACGGGTAGTGTTGTTGACGGTGGTGCTGGTGACGTGTAGTGTTGTTGAAGGTGGTGGTGGTGGTGACGTGTAGTGTTGTTGACTGTGGTGGTGGTGGTGATGGTGGTGGTGGAAACGCGTAGTGTTGTTGACGGTAGTGGTGTTGGTGACGTGTAGTGTTGTTGACGGTGGTGGTGGTGGTGACGTGTAGTGTTGCTGATGGTGGTGGTGGTGGTGGGGACGTGTAGTGGTGTTGACGGTGGTGGTGGTGGTGACGTGTAGTGTTGTAGACGCTGGTGGTGGTGGTGACGTGTAGTGGTGTGGACGCTGGTTGTGGTGACGTGTAGTGTTGTTGACGATCGGGGTGGTGGGGACGTGTAGTGTTGTTGACCCTTGCGGTGGTGGTGGTGGTGACGTGTAGTATTGTTGACGGTGGTGGTGGTGACGTGTAGTGTTGTTGACGGGTGTGGTGGGGACGTGTAGTGTTGTTGACGGTGGTGTTGGTGACGGGTAGTGTTGTTGACGGTGGTGGTGGTGGTGACGTGAAGTGTTGTTGACGGTGGTGGTGGTTGTGACGGGTAGTGTTGTTGACGGTGGTGGTGGTGACGTGTAGTGTTGTTGACGGTGGTGGTGGTGGTGACGTGTAGTTTTGTTGACTGTGGTGGTGGTGGTGATGGTGGTGGTGGAAACGTGTAGTGTTGTTGACGGTGGTGGTGGTGGTGACGTGTAGTGTTGTTGACGGTGGTGGTGGTGGTTACGTGTAGTGTTGTTGACGGTGGTGGTGGTGGTGGGGACGTGTAGTCTTGTTGACGGTGGTGGTGGGGACGTGTAGTGTTGTTAACCCTTGCGGTGGTGGTGGTGGTGACGTGTAGTGTTGTTGACGGTGTTGGTGGTGACGGGTAGTGTTGTTGACGGTGGTGGTGGTGGTGACGGGTAGTGTTGTTGACGGTGGTGGTGGTGACGTGTCGTGTTGTTGACGGTGGTGGTGGTGGTGACGTGTAGTGCTGTTGACGGTGGTGGTGGTGGTGGTGACATGTAGTGTTGTTGACGGTGGTGGTGGTGACGTGTCGTGTTGTTGACGGTGGTGGTGGTGGTGACGTGTAGTGTTGTTGACGGTGGTGGTGGTGGTGGTGACATGTAGTGTTGTTGAAAGTGGTGGTGGTGGTGACGGGTAGTGTTGTTGACTGTGGTGGTGGTGGTGACGGGTAGTGTTCTTGACGGTGGTGGTGGGAACGTGTAGTGTTGTTGACGGTGGTGGTTGTGGTGACGTGTAGTGTTGTTGACGGTGGTGGTGGTGACGTGTAGTGCTGTTGACGGTGGTGGTGGGGACGTGTAGTGTTGTTGACTGTGGTGTTGGTGGTGACGGGTAGTGTTGTTGACGGTGGTGGTTGTGGTGACGGGTAGTGTTGTTGACGGTGGTGGTGGTGACGTGTAGTGTTGTTGACGGTGGTGGTGGTGGTGTCGTGTAGTGTTGTTGACTGTGGTGGTGGTGGTGACGTGTAGTGTTGTTGACGGTGGTGGTCGTGGTGGGGACGTGTAGTGTTGTTGACCCTTGCGGTGGTGGTGGTGACGTGTAGTATTGTTGACGGTGGTGGTGACGTGTAGTGTTGTTGACGGGTGTGGTGGGGACGTGTAGTGTTGTTGACGGAGGTGTTGGTGACGTGTAGTATTGTTGACGGTGGTGTTGGTGACGTTTAGTGTTGTTGACGGGTGTGGTGGGGACGTGTAGTGTTGATGACGGTGGTGTTGGTGACCGGTAGTGTTGTTGACGGTGGTGGTGGTGGTGACGTGTTGTGTTTTTGACGGTGGTGGTGGTTGTGACGGGTAGTGTTGTTGACGGTGGTGGTGGTGACGTGTAGTGTTGTTGAAGGTGGTGGTGGTGGTGACGTGTAGTGTTATTGACTGTGGTGGTGGTGGTGATGGTGGTGGTGGAAACGTGTAGTGTTGTTGACGGTAGTGGTGGTGGTGACGTGTAGTGTTGTTGACGGTGGTGGTGGTGGTGACGTGTAGTGTTGTTGACGGTGGTGGTGGTGGTGGGGACGTGTAGTGGTGTTGACGGTGGTGGTGGTGGTGACGTGTAGTGTTGTAGACGCTGGTGGTGGTGGTGACGTGTAGTGGTGTGGACGCTGGTTGTGGTGACGTGTAGTGTTGTTGACGATCCGGGTGGTGGGGACGTGTAATGTTTTTGACGGTGGTGGTGGTCGTGACGTGTAGTGTTGTTGACCCTTGCGGTGGTGGTGGTGGTGACGTGTAGTATTGTTGACGGTGGTGGTGATGACGTGTAGTGTTGTTGACGGGTGTGGTGGGGACGTGTAGTGTTGTTGACGGTGGTGTTGGTGACGGGTAGTGTTGTTGACGGTGGTGGTGGTGGTGACGTGTAGTGTTGTTGACGGTGGTGGTGGTTGTGACGGGTAGTGTTGTTGACGGTGGTGGTGGTGACGTGTAGTGTTGTTGACGGTGGTGGTGGTGGTGACGTGTAGTTTTGTTGACTGTGGTGGTGGTGGTGATGGTGGTGGTGGAAACGTGTAGTGTTGTTGACGGTGGTGGTGGTGGTGACGTGTAGTGTTGTTGACGGTGGTGGTCGTGACGTGTATTGTTGTTGACGGTGGTAGTGGGGACGTGTAGTGTTGTTGACGGTTGCGGTGGTGGTTGTGGTGATGGGTCGTGTTGTTGACGGTGGTGGTGGTGGTGACGTGTAGTGTCGTTGACGGTGGTGGTCGTGACGTGTATTGTTGTTGACGGTGGTGGTGGGGACGTGTAGTGTTGTTGACGGTTGCGGTGGTGGTTGTGGTGATGGGTAGTGTTGTTGACGGTGGTTGTGGTGGGGACGTGTAGTGTTGTTGACGGTGGTGGTGGTGATTACGTGTAGTGCTGTTGACGGTGGTGGTGGTGGTGGGGACGTGTAGTCTTGTTGACGGTGGTGGTGGGGACGTGTAGTGTTGTTAACCCTTGCGGTGGTGGTGGTGGTGACGTGTAGTGTTGTTGACGGTGTTGGTGGTGACGGGTAGTGTTGTTGACGGTGGTGGTGGTGGTGACGGGTAGTGTTGTTGACGGTGGTGGTGGTGACGTGTAGTGTTGTTGACGGTGGTGGTGGTGGTGACGTGTAGTGTTGTTGACGGTGGTGGTGGTGGTGGTGACATGTAGTGTTGTTGAAAGTGGTGGTGGTGGTGACGGGTAGTGTTGTTGACTGTGGTGGTGGTGGTGACGGGTAGTGTTGTTGACGGTGGTGGTGGGAACGTGTAGTGTTGTTGACGATGGTGGTGGTGGTGACGCGTAGTGTTGTTGACGGTGGTGGTGGTGACGTTTAGTGCTGTTGACGGTGATGGTGAGGACGTGTAGTGTTGTTGACTCTTGCGGTGGTGGTGGTGGTGTTGGTGACGTGTAGTATTAGGGTGTGTCAATTTTGTCAACATGTTAAAAATCAAATTTGGTAGTCAAAATATTGTGCCTCTTTATGTCTAAACTTGAGATTAGCAAACAAAAATGAATTGAAATAACCCTCACCTACATCAATTATACCTTAAAGTTTCAAATATCAGTATTTCAACAAATTAATGAGACTTGATTAGAATTATTCACTTGATATTAACTAATCTCATGTAAGCATATGGATTATGGAGTATTTTATGGTTCTATAGCTTGTGTACAATATGCATGTCAGAACATGAACATGAACAGGCTCTCCGTGTGGGACAGTTTAATTCTTGTTTTGACTTGTACCAAGCGTGAGGATAAGGCGCCCGGCTCACTCTCCTTCTAGATATCATAGACGGTGGTTTGCTCTCATTGCACTTGCACCTACTCTACCAGACGAATTCTACATTTTAATTATTGTAAGTAGGGCATATTGATTGTCGCAGTTACTTATATCATTGTATAAAACATTATGTTCTAAGAAATTATTATGTTATTTCTGTTACAGCATTTTTGATAAACAAATTGATATTTTTTGAAACAACAATTGAATTATGAAACATTGAAATATTTTTCTATTTGTCAGATAGTGTGAAGATGTCAAAATTGAAGACAAGAAGTCAGTTGTCAACCCATTTGAGCCTGCTAGTTGGTAAAGGGAAGGAGCTTCCTGTATCAGAACTTCCGACAGTGAGAGACATGCTAAGATTAGGGTTACTCCTTCGAGAAAAAAATGCAAAGGACAGAAGGAACTATACAGATAAAGAACTCATAAATGACATGATAGTCCCTCTTCTGCATCAATGGACAAAAGCTAATGCACTATTCAAACCACCTGTGATTAATCAGTGTCGAACTATTGAGCTAAAACTAACGAAATTATGGCACAAAGCAGTTGAAACATCACTTGGTAAAGGAAACTTGGCCAGGAAAAATGAATTTCTGCACACACTTGATACTCTGTTTGACATTTTGGCCTGCAAGTGCTCCATACAATTATGTTCTGAATCCAACTGTTCTCACTCAGGTAAGAGAGAAAATAATTCCCACATTGATTGTGGTTGTCCTCGTGAAAAGAAGATCCCTGTTTTAGAGCTTGAATTTATAAAGGCACAGAGGACAAAGGCAGAAGGCCAAGGAAGTATGCAAATGGGTTCAATAGATTTTTCAGAAACAAAGAAGCAGATTGCTAATGCCAAGAAGAGAGAACAAATCCGAGAGAGGGAACAAAAGAAGAAAATGAAGAGTGAAGAAGCCATCCAAAGAGAGGAAGAGCTGTGTCAAGATGTTTATCACTTCTTTGATAGTTCTTCTGATGAACAGGAAGCAACATCAGATGATAGTTCCAAAGAGCCATCTGAACCTTTACCAAAGAAAATGAAATACAACACAAGAAATATTTCAAACATTGCTTTAGCTAGTATTCGCCACCATGCTGGACTTCGTGAGGCTGCAGAAATTGCAACTGCCGCTTGGATAGATGCAGGCCTCATCAGCCGAGAGGATGTATCTTTGGTGATAGATCATAATAAAATTAGAAGAGCACAAGAAAAAATAATGAAGGAAATATCTGATCAGCATGAAAAAGATTTAAGCGAGGGAGGGCTCTCCTGTCTTTTGTTTGATGGAAGAATAGATGACACAAAAGTTTTGCTAGAAGTAGAGGGAGTGAACAGAAAGTTTCCAGGTCTCATCAAAGAAGAACACTACTCTGTTCTGAGCCTGGTGGTCGGTTTTTGTTTCACTTTGCTCCCGAAACTGAAGTAGAAGGGAAGAAACATGCAGAGGTCATTGCTGATCATATTTTATGTTGGGTTCAGGAGAGAGGACTTGGCAGTTCACTGCAGGCTGTTGGTGGAGATTCAACTGCAGTGAACACCGGATGGCAGGGGGGTGTAATGACGCATTTAGAGAAAAAACTAGGAAGAAGACTTGTTTGGATTGTATGTGATTTACATACAGGCGAGCTACCTCTTCGTCATCTCATCCAGGAACTTGATGGTCCTACAAAGAGCAACAACAAGTGGTCAGGTCCCCTTGGCATCATGCTGGATGAAGCAACACAACTAGAAATAAATACAACCTTTCCAAAGGTCGAAGTTGGCCCTCCCCTTCCGGCGTTGTCTGAAGGAGTCATCAAAGATCTCAGCACAGATCAATCCTATGCTTATCGTATTGCCCAAGCAATAAGATCAGGAGAAGTGCCTCAGTCATTGGCTCTCTTGGAGATTGGACCTGTCAGTCACAGCCGTTGGTTAACTACAGCTCTTCGTTTCTGCAGGATTTGGATTTCCAAACAAGAATTGAAGGGCAAAGTGCTGAAGAATTTGAGGTTAATTGTTGAATTTATTATTGGAGTTTATCTTCCCCAGTGGTTTAGTGTGAAACTTAATCCTATGTGGGTGGATGGGCCCAATCACCTTTTGTTTCAATTGCAGCTAGTAAGAACACAGAGGAAGGTAGTGAGGGACAGCGTGTTACCTGTGGCAAGAAGGTCCGCTTGGTATGCTCGATCAGAAGCAGTTTTGCAAGCAATGCTTTGCAGTCAATGTACCAATCTCTGAACCGAGGCTGTAGAAGTCATTCTAAAGATTAGAGGAACGCTAATAGATGACGACCAGTTGGGAGACTGTTCGTTTCATTCAAGAAAAGTTCCCCCAATAAACGTCAATGCCACCAAATTGTCAGAATTGGTTGACTTGAGTTTGGAAGTCTTAGAGCCACCATTGACAACAAGTCTAACTAGCCAAGAATTGAGAACCTTAAAGAGACTCCAATGCAGGTGCCGAAGTGGCCTTCCCACACTCAAAGTGTGGAGAGATGTGTGAAAATGGTCACAGAAGCAGCGGGCCATGTTTACAGCCACGAGAAGCGAGAAGGTTACATCAAAGCACAAATAGCAAGCAGACTACTGATGACAAGAAACCAAAGCAAAGAGAGTATGAAGGCATTGGTTACTTTCAAATAGACTACGGATAATAAAATATAATAATTTGAAACTTGAAACAGTAACATGTGTGCAAACGCTGGTTATGTTATAAATTCACAAATATGTACATTTAAAAATCCATTTGATGTAGGTAGGACTTATTATAAAAAAAAATTTATGCCAGAATATTGTTTTGCATGCTTAAAGACTACACTAAATTGCTACCAAATTACTCGATTTTCAATTTAGCCAGTTCACCCCCTAAATTGACACACCCTAGTGTAGTATTGTTGACGGTGGTGGTGGGAACGTGTAGTGTTGTTGACGGTTGTGGTGGTGGTGACGTGTAGTTTTGTTGACTGTGGTGGTGGTGACGTGTATATTTGTGTCATTGGTGACATTTATAAGCGAATAGGTGCCCTAGAATGCATGTTTAAATGTTTAGATGCGTTAGATTACATGTTTGTGTACGTAGGGGCGTTAAAATGAACAAAGTTGCATTTTAATTTATCTCAGTATTAACAACAAATTACATATACCATAGTCCAGGAACAAGATCGTTGGCAACTGGGGAGGAATACTGGCCTGGGGCAGCTGGGGAGAGGAGGTCAGAGGAGGGAGGGAGATTGGGCGAAGAGGGAAGGGGTAGGGAGGGAGTTAGATGGGCAGAAGAGGTTAGAGGAGGGAGATAGATGGGAATAAGAGTTAAGGGGAGGGGAGGGATGGGGAAGGGCGAGGGATGAAGAGAAGAGGTAAAGGGAGGTAGATAGACGGAGAAAAGACATTAAGGGAGGGAAGGAGATGGGACGAAGAGGGGGAGGGAGATCTATAGGGAGAAGAGGTTAGGGGAGAAGGGAGGGCGGGAGTTGGGGCAAAGAGATTAGGGGAAGGCGGGGATTAAGGGTAGGTCCGGTGGAGTAGAGGGTGGTAGGGGATGGTTGGGCGTGTTGGGGAGAGTATAGAAGGGGGAGGGGTTATTACATGCAACCTTTAATCAATTATAGTTTATGACCAAGGAATCAATATAAATTTTCGATCTTTATCAACACAGATAAGACAGTTTGCCCGGAGCGATTAATTTATTGACGAATTCTTTTTCCTGATTGGTTAATTAATTTACAGGCAGAACTAAATTCAGTAATTGGTTGACTCATCAAATCTTGTCGTTTGATTGGATCATACGTGCAAGAACTTCTCCAATCAGATAATAGCATATGCGATGAGTGACAGACATTCGCTCACTGATTGGTCATCTTAAGGAAGACATGCAAGATACTAATTGGATGAATTCATGAAGAAACTTTACTTCCCACTGGATGGCTCCCACACTCACTCTACGATGTTTACACTGACCAATCGATTAATCCAACGATGGACTGTGGCCTTGTGATTGGCTGGCTCGCGTATAACCACGGCCAATAGCGTGCCCTATTGACATACTGATATAAATAAATGTGGCAATGACGTCATCCCTATGTTTGCTTTCCTGCCAGATGGAGTTTACCTATAAACAGTAGACCGGTCCATATGACTATGTTTGCTTCTTATAATTATATATATAGTATACACCTTATGTATATGTATATGATTATATGAGTATCGTTTCTGGGCTAATTAAGTAGGGTCCATTCCTGTCCATCCTCTGTGTGATAGGCCCCAGTGTAATACGCCCGAGTGTAATAGGCCCCAGTGTGATAGACCCCAGTGTGTTAGGCCCCAGTGTGATAAGCCCCAGTGTGATAGGCCCCAGTGTGATAAGCCCCAGTGTGAAAAGCCCCAGTGTGATAGGCCCCAGTATGATAGGCCCCAGTGTGATAAGCCCCAGTGTGATAGGCCCCAGTGTGATAGGCCCCAGTGTGATAAGCCCCAGTGTGATAGGCCCCAGTGTGATAGGCCCCATTGTGATAAGCCCCAGTGTGATAGGCCCCAGTGTGATAGGCCCCAGTGTGATAGGCCCAAGTGTGATAGGCCCGGTGTGATAGGTCCCAGTGTGATAGGCCCAAGTGTGATAGGCCCCAGTGTGATAGGCCCCAGTGTGATAGGCCCAAGTGTGATAGGCCCCAGTGTGATAGGCCCCAGTGTGATAGGCCCCAGTGTGATAGGCCCAAGTGTGATAGGCCCCAGTGTGATAGGCCCCAGTGTGATAAGCCCCAGTGTGATAGGCCCAAGTGTGATAAGCCCCAGTGTGATAGGCCCCAGTGTGATAGGCCCCAGTGTGATAGGCCCCAGTGTGATAGGCCCCAGTGTGATAGGCCCAAGTGTGATAGGCCCCAGTGTGATAGGCCCCAGTGTGATAGGCCCCAGTGTGATAGGCCCGGTGTGATAGGTCCCAGGGTGATAGGCCCCAGTGTGATAAGCCCCAGTGTGATAGGCACCAGTGTAAAGACTATATGAGGGAATAAATCATGCATAATATATAAACACATGAGTGAAGTATAAACACATGAGTGAAGTATAAACACATGAGTGAGGTATAAACACATGGGTGAGGTATAAACACATGAGTGAAGTACAAACACATGAGTGAGGTATAAACACATGAGTGAAGTATAAACACATGGGTGAGGTATAAACACATGAGTGAAGTATAAACACATGGGTGAGGTATAAACACATGAGTGAAGTATAAACACATGAGTGAGGTTTAAACACATGGGTGAGGTATAAACACATGAGTGAAGTACAAACACACGTGTGAAGTATAAACACATGAGTGAAGTATAAACACATGAGTGAGGTATAAACACATGAGTGAAGTATAAACACATTAGTGAAGTATAAACACATGAGTGAGGTATAAACACATGAGTGAAGTATAAACACATTAGTGAAGTATAAACACATGAGTGAGGTATAAACACATGAGTGAAGTATAAACACATGAGTGAGGTATAAACACATGAGTGAAGTATAAACACATGAGTGAAGTATAAACACATGAGTGAGGTATAAACACATGAGTGAGGTATAAACACATGAGTGAAGTATAAACACATGAGTGAAGTATAAACACATGAGTGAGGTATAAACACATGAGTGAAGTATAAACACATGAGTGAAGTATAAACACATGAGTGAAGTATAAACACATGAGTGAAGTATAAACACATGAGTGAAGTATAAACACATGAGTGAGTATAAACAGATGAGTATAAGCACATGAGTGAAGTATAAACACATGAGTGAAGTATAAACTCATGAGTGAAGTATAAACTCATGAGTGAAGTATAAACACATGAGTGAAGTATAAACACATGAGTGAAGTATAAACTCATGAGTGAGGTATAAACACATGAGTGAGGTATAAACACATGAGTGAAGTA
Organism: Homarus gammarus; assembly: GCA_958450375.1. Taxonomy (NCBI): domain Eukaryota; kingdom Metazoa; phylum Arthropoda; class Malacostraca; order Decapoda; family Nephropidae; genus Homarus; species Homarus gammarus. The sequence continues at coordinate 349,978 of CAUDMG010000189.1, read as the reverse complement.
TAAACACATGAGTGAAGTATAAACACATGAGTGAAGTATAAACTCATGAGTGAAGTATAAACACAAGAGTGAGGTATAAACACATAAGTGAGGTATAAACACATGAGTGAGGTATAAACACATGAGTGAAGTATAAACACATGAGTGAAGTATAAACACATGAGTGAAGTATAAACTCATGAGTGAGGTATAAACACATAAGTGAGGTATAAACACATGAGTGAGGTATAAACACATGAGTGAAGTATAAACACATGAGTGAAGTATAAACACATGAGTGAGGTATAAACACATGAGTGAAGTATAAACACATGAGTGAGGTATAAACACATGAGTAAGGTATAAACACATGAGTGAAGTATAAACACATGAGTGAAGTAAAAACACATGAGTGAGGTATAAACACATGAGTGAGGTATAAACACATGAGTGAAGTATAAACTCATGAGTGAGGTATAAACACATAAGTGAGGTATAAACACATGAGTGAAGTATTAACACATGAGTGAAGTATAAACACATGAGTGAAGTATAAACTCATGAGTGAGGTATAAACACATCAGTGAAGTATTAACACATGAGTGATAGATATCCACATGTGTGAGGTGTACAACATGTGAGCCATACATAATGTGGTGTATACAACATGTGAACCATACATTATGTGATGTATACTACATGTGAGCCATACATAATGTGAGGTATACAACATGTGAGCCATACATAATGTGATGTATACAACATGTGAACCATACATTATGTGATGTATACTACATGTGAGCCATACATAATGTGAGGTATACAACATGTGAGCCATACATAATGTGAGGTATGCAACATAAGAACATAAGAACATAAGAATGGAGGAAACTGCAGCGGGCCTATTGGCCCATACTGGGCAGTCCCGTTAACACCCAGCCCCTATTGCTCATATAAGCATCCAACCTATGTTTAAAACTATTCAGCATATTCGAGTTAATGATGATATTTGGTAACTTGTTCCATTCATCCACTACTCTGTTTCCAAACCAGTGTTTACCTATTTCACGCCTAAATCTAAATTTGTCTAATTTAAAACCATTGTTACGAGTTCGCTCCTATTTGGATTGTTTGAGTATCTTTGTAATGTCCCCTTTGTTTAGCCCTGACTTCCACTTATACACCTCTATCAGGTCGCCCCTCGCTCTACGTCTCTCGAGGGAGTGCAAATTAAGATGCTTTAACCTGTCTCTATACTCAAGGTTCCTAATGCCCGGGATTAGTATTGTCATTCTCCTCTGAATTCTTTCCAATGATTCTATATCCATCCTGTAATGCGGTGACCAGAACTGAACTGCTTAATCCGGGTGTGGTCTCACAAGCGCAAGATACAGTTTTAGGATGACCTCGCTAGTCTTGTAACTAACACTCCTTTGTATGAACCCAAGTACTTTATTAGTCTTGTTACAAGCAAAAACACATTGTTTACTTGGCTTAAGATTCCTACTTATCATTACTCCTAAATCTCTCTCGCAGTCGGATTTCTCTATGGCATCGTTGTTCATCTGCTATCTGGTCTCCCTGTTTACATCTCCTATGCTGAGTACTTTACATTTGTCCACTTTGAATTTCATCTGCCATTTTTCAGACTGTTCGAAAAATTTGTTAAGATCTTCCTGTAGTTTTGCTGAGTCCTCGTCAGATTTAATATCGCGTCCTATTTTAGTGTCATCAGCAAATTTACTTATGTTGCTGTCAATGCCGATATCTATGTCGTCTATGTATATAATAAATAATAATGGTCCAAGTACTGAGCCTTGGGGAACTCCCCTTGTGACGTTGCTCCAATGGGACTTAGTGTCGTTAATGCTCACTCACTGTTTCCTTTCCTGTAACCACGCCCTAATCCATTTAAGCATGTTATCTTCGATGCCATGTGCTTCTACCTTTCTAATTAGTCTTTCGTGGGGGACTCTGTCTGGTTGTTACTAGTGTTCCCGGAAGAATGCAGTGATGGGTAGGGAAACACTGTGTAACACTGAAGTCCGTTTATTATGGATGAGAGAAATACAAGTGGTGACTGGCGTGTGCCATGCACGGCTCACACAGTCAGACTGAGGCTGCCTTGCCATATGGCAGCCTCGGGGCAATGTTGCCACATAACACATGCAGTGTTGCCACGTGATTTATATAAATGCTACTCGGCACAGTAGCTTATATACAGGGTTGCTACTCGGCACAGTAGCTTATATACATAACCTACATCTCCCTCCTCCCTTACGCTCATAGTCTTTGTCTTGAGCGGACTTCTTAGTCCTAAGTCGCTCCGAGCGTCGAGGTGCACTGTGGGGCGGATCCTCGAGAGGTGTAGGTGACCCGTCCTCGGTCAGGGGGCCAGAAGCAGGGGGTGGGGCTTGCCGGAGGAAGCGGCGGTTCCTCCACCAGACACGGCCACTCGGCATCCTACCTTGTAGTCCCGCGACCGGCCGACGCCCATCACTATGTCCACCTTGCCCCAACGTGTCGTCGTCGGGTCATGGACGCGGACAAGGGCACCAATCTCCACTGGCTGAAGAGGGCGGGCACGGTCGTCATACCGAGCCTTGGCGTGCTGGGCACGTGTAGCGGCACGGCGGTCGCAGCTCTCGGCTCTGGTCTGCCAGTCCTTCGCAAAGGCCTTGGCGTGTGCAGGAACGCAAGAGCGGAGAGGGTGGCCATACAGGATCTGGGCAGGGGAGCGTCAGACTGAGGCTGCCTTGCCATATGGCAGCCTCCGGGCAATGTTGCCACATAACACGTGCAGTGTTGCCACGTGATAATATATATAAATGCTACTCGGCACAGTAGCTTATATACAGGGTTGCTACTCGGCACAGTAGCTTATATACATAACCTACACTGTCAAAGGCTTTGGTAAAGTCGAGATATACCACATCACAATTGTGCCCCTCGTCCACCAATTCGAAAACTGATGAAAAGAATGTTAATAGATTAGTTAGACAAGAACGTCCGCTTGTGAAGCCATGCTGGGAATCATTGATCAAACGGTGCTTCTCCAGGTGATTTCGTATAGAGTTTGAAATGATTGCTTCCAGTAATTTGCCTACTATTGATGTTAGACTCATTGGGCGGTAGTTAGAGGATAGTGATCTATCCCCCTTCTTGAAAATCGGTATTACATTCGCTATCCTCCAGGATTCTGGTACTACACCTGTTTTTAAGGACATATTTAACAACTTTGCTAAGGGCATACTAAGCTCTTCCTTACATTCCTTTAATACTCTGGCAAATATCTCATCGGGACCAGGTGACTTATTAGGTTTTAGTTTGTCTATTTGCTTACTAACATCGTTACTAGTCACTACTATCTCGCTTAATTTGGTTTTTTCACTATCTCTGAATAGAGTCGGAGCCTTGGGTATCATGTTTAAATTTTCAGTGGTAAAAACTGTTGAAAAATATTTATTCAAATTATTGCTCATTTCTCCCCTCGTTATCAGTGATCTCGCCGGTATCTGACCATATTGGTCCAAACTTTTCTCGTGTTTTACTTTGATACATTTGGTAGAATCCTTTGGGGTTTGTCTTCGCCTCCCTTGCTATCCTTCCCTCATTATTCCTCTTGGCTTTCCTTATCTCGGTTTTAACCCGACTCGCCAATATCTTATAATAATCCTGGAGGTAAATTTCGCCACGCTTTATCCTTCTACCTATAGCCTTCTTTTGGCCAATGATGTTCTTTAAATAATTATTTATCCATTTAGGGTCATTGATGTCTGATCTGAGTTTTTTGTATGGTATGTTCTGCCTTTGTGCATTAAGTAACTCATTATTTAAATTGTCGTGGAACTCGGCACTCTCAGATCTCGCTATCAGGTCTGAGTCATCTTTCAGGTTCACAGCCAAGAGCGCGACCCCCTCTCTCAGCTGCCTCTTTAAACTGTCAAAGTTTGCCCTTCTGAAATCTGGTACTTCAGTGGAATTTTCCTTACGTCTGAAAATCTAACTGGAATCTAATTTCTTTGTGATCGCTGTTTGCAAGTTCGTTCCCTACCTCGACATTGCTAATGAGGTTTTCTCTGTTCTACAGAACTAAATCGAGTATATTATTTCCCCGTGTGGGTTCGGTTATATGTTGACTTAGGAAACAGTCCTGGATCGTCTCGAGAAAATCCTCTGATTCTGAGTTACCCGTAAGGTCAGTCCAATATATTTGGCCAAGGTTAAAGTCGCCTACTATACAGACTTTGTTGTGTATGGAAGCCCTGCGCATTTCATCCCAGATAAGTCGCTCATTGACTCTATCAAGATTAGGAGGTCTATATATTACTCCTGTGATTAATTTTTCCCTACCGTCGCTTAATTCTATCCAAATTGTTTTTGTATTCCGCTCAGTTTTTATTTCCTTATTTATTTCACACTTCAGATTATCCCTAACATAGATTGCTACTCCGTCTCCTTTCCTGGTCTGCCTATCGGTATGGAACAATTTGTAACCCGCAATTTGGTATTCGACCGGCAACTCACGTGAGTCTAGGTTGATCCATGTTTCAGTGAATGCTATCATATCGATTTTTCGGTACATACCAAGGCCCCTAATATCATCCATTTTGTTTCTCATACTTCTACTGTTCGTGTAGTAGACATTTAAGTTAGTCGTGTTCTGAGTCCTCCATTTACCGGATTTAGTTTTAAACTTCCTGTTTAATTTAGTTTTGTCATCATTTCTAACACTGTTTCCCTGTAATCTCTTACTTTGTTTACCCGCTCCCACTGCAGCTTCCCCCACCCCTGTGCCCATATGTTCCCCTAGCAGTTTAAGGACTTCGATATCCTTTGAACTGCCATACATAATGAGCCATACATAATGTGAGGTATACAACATGTGAGCCACACATAATGTGAGGTATACAACATGTGAGCCATACATAATGAGAGGTATACAACATGTGAGCTACACATAATGTGAGATATACAACATGTGAGGCATGCAATATGTGAAATATACAACATGTGAGGCATGCAATATGTGAGTCCTACAACATGTGAGCCATAAGGCATGTGAGCCATACAACATGTGAGGAATAAAGTTGCTGCCCTTCCTATCATCATAAGTTAACTGCCAGGGAGTTCATAGATCCATCACCAACGTGTGTTCGTTCTTTCTTGACAACATCGCCACAACGTGAAGTTATTGATGTTTGGGCCAGTAACACGTCACCCAGCTACCTGCATACAACGGAGGGAAGGTAGGAGAGGGTAGAGGAATGTATAGATTATTTACATCAATATATATATATATATATTTCATTAGCCCAATAAAGCACGCGGTGTTGATTATATATATATATATATATATATATGTATATATATATATGCAGTTAAGGTAACACGGAGTTAGTGTTGACTGACGTTGAAAAATACGAGTTTTATTGATACGTAAAAAGTTATGAGAAATACTTATATATGAAATTTATGTCAGGTACATATGTTTTATTTTCATATAAATACTATAGAATTCAGTCGCTCCTTGCCACCCCAGCTAGAGGAAGGTTGACCCAAACACCTCGGAATACTCGTTTATATAACCCTGATCGACAGGCTACGACCATAACTTGTAAAGAGGAGAAAAAAAGAATATCGAGTTTCTCCGAGATATTGTTGAGGTATATTACGTATGATTGTATATAGCAAGGTGTTTTTTCAAGGTGTGACACACATACACACAGACACAGACACACACACACACTCACGGGATGACATCATCCTCAGGTGTCCTGCCACTTCTGGACTGGAGAGAACAATTTATTCACACACACGTCTTCGGCTGTCACTAACCTGACTGTGGAAGATGTTTTTGTTGTGTCAATAATGGTAAAAATGATGTGTCTGTTTCTGGTGACGAAGGGGTGGTGGCGGTGATGGTGGGGGTGTTAATGTTAGGGGTGGTGGTGGTGGGGGTGCTAATGTTAAGGGTGGTGGTGGTGGTGGGGTGCTAATGTTAGGGGTGGTGGTGTTGATGGGGGTGTTAATGTTAGGGGTGGTGGTGGTGGTGGGGGTGCTAATGTTAAGGGTGGTGGTGGTGGTGGGGTGCTAATGTTAGGGGTGGTGGTGTTGATGGGGGTGTTAATGTTAGGGGTGGTGGTGGTGGTGGTGGTGGGTTGCTAATGTTAGGGGTGGTTGTGATGGTGGAGGTGCTAATGTTAGGGGTGGTGGTGATGGTGGGGGTGCTAATGTTAGGGGTGGTGAGAGTGGTAGTAGTAGTGGTGGTGGTGGTGGTGGTGGTGGTGGTAATGGTAGTAGGGTAATGGTGGTGGTGGTGCTAATGCTAAGTGTGGTGGTGGTGGTGCTAATGGTAGGTGTTGTGGTGGTGGTGCTAATGCTAGGTGTGGTGGTATTGGTGGTGGTAGTGGTAGTAGGGTGATGGTGGTGGTGGGGGCGCTAATGCTAGGTGTGGTGGTGGTGGTGGTGGTAGTGGGAAGTTGTGGGAGTGATGGTGAAAGTGAAGGTGGTGGTTGATGGTGGTAGTGGTGGTGTTCGTTGGAAATGGTGGTAGTGGTGGTGGGAGTGAAGGTGGGGGTGGTAGTGGTGGTGGGAGTGATGGTGGGGGTGGTAGTGGTAGGGGTGGTAGTGGTGGTGCTGGTGATAGTTGGGGTGAGTGTAGTAGTGGTGGTGGTGGTGGTGGTGGTGGTTATCTAGGTGAGGCTCTGACCTGCACACCTTAAGCAGGCAACACCCTCACCATACGTAAAATTACGACAGCTTTATTCTCCTACTTCTCAGCAGTCTTCTGTGACTATCAAATACTGTGTTTGCTTGACCTACTCATGTTAAAATTCATCTGTAAACTCTACCATCACACCTCATATTGTTTCCCAAATGCTCTAGTTATCCACCTGTCTATGTTCGCTGATGCCTACCACAATTTATTGCTGTAGGAGTTATTGTTAATTCGTTGACCACCATTACTACCTTATTTACATCATTTACTCAAAGCCCATATTCTTCACGGTTTACCCACCAACTTGTTGAGTTAGAGGAGGCCCAGGTGATGGAAAAAAAATAGCCAACACGATACATCTTCACTCTCATACCACATGGTCTGAGTGTTAGTGAAGGTGACCTGTGTTGACCTCATCTCTTATACACCTTGTAAACCATTGTGTTGCCGGAAAAGAACTCGGATCACCTGAAGAATAGCACCCCTAGCTTATCTCACCTTGTGTTGGTCACACAATATATATATATATATATATATATATATACAGTATATATATATATATATATATATATATATATATATATATATTAGCCCAATAAAGCACTTGGACTTCTACATACAATCAACACCTCAATCCGCCAGGATTCGAACCCGCGGCCCATGAGCCTATGACTGTGACCGGGGAACGCTAACCGATGGACCACCAGGATGCTAAAAGCAGTCCTAGACTTTGTTATATTTCACACAAAGCCTGTTCAACGAGCTTATGGCGCCGTGAACCTCTAATGGGGACTACCCGTATCACGTAGGTGGTCAGAGTAACGTTTTACCAAATCCTGCTTCGAAACACGAGGAACCATATATATTTCATTAGCCCAATAAAGCAGGCGGACTTCTACATAAAATATATATATATATACATATATATATATATATATATATATATATATATATATATATATATATAGATAGATATATATATATATATATATATATATATATATATATATATATATATATATATATATCTATATATATATATATATATATATATATATATATATATATATATATATATACATATATATATATTAGTTCTTGAATTGATAAGTGGCAGGGCTGAAGTAAACACTTTGTTGGTTTTGCTTTATTGTAGAAAAATATAGTTTCACAGTTAATGTGTTCAGTTGAGAATATATTGTACTTTTCTGCTCAGGGAAGTGTCTTAGTGCACTTGTATAGGAGAACACTTAAGTGAGGTATTCACTGGGTAACAGGTGATATGAGAGTCTCTCTCTCACACCAGGGAGAGATGGTGGTCAAGCAGGCCTTGAAGGAAACACGTCAGATTTGTTGTTGCTGAGAGGCGCTGACCCAGCTTGACCTTGCTCGCTCCCCAGAGGAAATGTCAACTCACCAATTCATGCATGCACATCTGTGAATGACCTGGTGAATATTTTGGTAATATACATTTGGGTAATATTTATATAATGCAAATGGTGCTGTTACAACCTGATGGTTAAACACCTTAATGTTACCAGGGGAGGGGGTAAGTTAGGTTAGCACTAGGTTAGTTAATCTTGTGGTGAATTACGGTGGGGAGGTTAATCTTCAGGTGATTTAAGACCTCAAGCTGGATATTAGGCTGTTGCTTGATTTTCTTTTGAGTTTATCTTTATCTGTCTGTATATATGTGTCTGCTTTCGTAATAAAACAATCGTAATACGAATCTATTAGTCGCCACCGACCTGGATGGTGAAGATACAGCGAGATGTAACGTTATGTAAGGTTTAACACAGCAGTAACATAACAGCAAGATAATTTTCACTTATGCTGTTTCGTCTTGACGCCATCACTGACCATCTTCTGCACAAAGCGCTCTGAACTATAACTCCGTAGCAGCTCCCTCCTCCTCCTCCTTTTCCTTTTTATTGGCGGCTCCCTCCTCTTCCTCCTTCTCCTCCATGGCAGCTCCCTTCTCTTTCTCCTCTTCCGTGGCGGCTGCCTCCTCCTGCTCCTACTCCTCCATGGAGACTCCCTCCTCCTCCTTCCCCATGGCGGTTCCCTCCTCCTCTCGGTCACTTCCTGATATCTGTCTTAGCCAACGGTAATATCCTGAGGCTGTTTCCTCCTTCTTTACATTACAGGTATATCTGAGTAAACCGAGGGCAGGTATGTTACCCCCAGCCCTTATATTACTCCCAGCCCTTATATTACTCCCAGCCCTTATATTACTCCCAGACCTTATATTACTCCCAGCCCTTATATTACTCCCAGCCCTTATATTACTCCCAGCGCCTTAAGTTACTCCCAACCCTTATATACTCCCAGCCCTTAAGTTACTCCTGAACACCCCAAGATCTTATAAATTACCTTTGAATGTTTATTAAGATACAACTGTTACTCATGAGTGCCTCTGTTGACACTCACGCCATTTTCTATCTCGCATGATTACCTTCGCGTGCTTCTCGAAACTTTATATCTATACTAGGTGCCTTTAAATCCTGTTTGTTATATGTGTGTGTGTGTGTGTGTGTGTCAATCACCTCACAAGGTCCCCATATCGCCTCTAGTGATTATAACACTCATGACTTATGTGTTGAGTTAGTCTTTCATTTCACCTTCTGAGTCTGTGCAGCTGATTTATCCTTAAGTCAGAGTCACTTTAATATGCTCACACTTCACCTGAGTCAGTCTAACACACTCACACTTCACCTGAGTCATTCTATCATACTCACACTTTATCTGAGTCACTCTAACATACGTACATTAGACCAAGAGTAACACACTGTAACACACTCACACTTCACTTTAAGACACCTTAACACACTCATGCCTCCTCGGGGGGCGTCAAGCGCCAGTTTGACCTCCAGGACCATCTGACTGTGTGTACAAAAGGTGTGCACAGGAAGTGTGTACAAAAGGCGTGCACAAAAAGTGTGTACAAAAGGTGTGCGCAATATATGTGTACTAAAGGTGTGCACAATAAGTGTGTACAAAAGGTGTGCACAAAAAGTGTGTACAAAAGGTGTATACAAAAGGTGTGTATCAAAGTTGTTTATAAAAGGTGTGTAACAAGTTGCTTACAAAAGGTGCTCACAGAAAGTGTGTACCAAAGGTGTGTACAAAAGGTGATTCCAAAAGATATTCACAGAAGGTGAAATAAAATTTACTCCCTTTCATAAAATAAAATAAAAAAAAGACTTAGATTAGTTGCTTTAAGACTTCAACGAGGCCATAAACTTTCCTAAATTAGTTGAGAAAGACTAAAAATTGTTGCCATAAAGGTGCTAATGTGACTCTTCCTTCTCTCTAAGAGACTGAAACTTATTGTAAAATGTGAGAAATTGTTCGTCTGGTGAATGGTGAAAATAGAGTTGGAGAAAAAGTGTTAGAGAGGGTAGTTGTTGGAGAGGGCAGTGGTGGTGTTAGTGGAGGAGAAGGTGATGGTGAAGGTTGGAGGTGGTGGTGATAGTGTAGGTGGTGCTGGAGGGAATGGTAGAGAAGGGGATGAGGGTGGAGGGGGAGGTGATGGTGAAGGTCGTGGTGGTGAAGAGGATCAAGGTGGTAATGGTGGTAATAGTGGTGGAAGGAGTGATGGAAGTGGAGGATGAAGTAATGGAGAAGAAGGTGATGGTGAAGGTTGTGGTGGAGGTGGAGGAAGGAGTGGTGGAAGTGGAGGAGGGAGTGGTGGAGGGGAGGAGAGAATGGTGCCGGGGGGGGGGGGGGGGGGGGGGGCGGCCTGACTCTCATACACCGACAGGAAAGATTTAGTGGCGGCGGCGCTGCAGTAATTTTTCTCCCGAGGGTTTAAGTGTATGATGCTGGCGGGTACACACAACTTGCCTCCTCCTTCTCCTCCTCCTTTCCTCCCTCGCTCACTCCCTGTCCTCCTACTCTTCATCCTCCTCCTCCTCTCTCCTACTCTAGCTATATGATCCCACACACACACACACACACACACACACGGCCTCTTTAACATACACAAATTTTCGTTGTTACAGAATGAACCACCTGTTGTTCGGGTTACGGCCGTTGGGGTTTCACCTGGTCAACGTGCTGCTTCATTCCTGCGTCTGTGTACTGCTGACGAGGCTGCTGCTGCGTCTGCTGCACCTCCCCAAAGGCACCGTCCTCTCTGCTGGCCTCATCTTCGCCACACACCCCGTCCACACCGAGGCTGTAAGTACCACTTCCTTATGTCTGGTAATGATGTTGTTAAAGTAGTGTGCCAAGATCACACCTGTGTTGTTATAGTAGTGCCAAGATCACACCTGTGCTGCTATGCTAGTCCCAAGATCGCCTCTGTGTTGTTATGGTAGTGCCAAAATCACACCGGTGTTGACAGTTATGAAGACAGTGTGGTGATGATCTGGCTATACTGAAAATAATTTAGGTAGTTTAGTGGTGATCTGGCAACACTTATAGTGTGTAGACATATTAATACTAATACTAATAATAATAATTAACGGTTTACTGAAAGAGCATGGCAGCCGGAAGGCTGAAAATATACAGTTGCATAATTGGGGATGGGTCACTTGATTGACCAATAAAATACAAGTAACATACGTAAATACAAGTATGATATATAATAAACTAGGTGGGGAGAAGCTCAAACGCAGGGCATTTCAACATAGTGACAGTGCAAAAAAGGTAAGATTGACTGGGAGTGAATACATTGGTTGATTAAAAGTTATTGATAATTTTTACAATGGTTGGGACTTGGCTGTTCTTATAGCGATCAGTAAGTGTTCGTATGGGCTGGATGCGGTTGTGGTGTCGAACAGCAATTTTCGGACGAGGGACCTCGTGTGGTAGTAGGAGCCGGTGTCGAGGATGGTGCAGAAGCTATTCAACAAATTTGCAGATGAGGTCGTGGAGATTGTCAGAGAGAACCGAGAGGGTCAGTGTGCTGAGCGCTTCTTGATATGTGGAGTAGGAAGGAAAGAGGATAATCTTGCATGCCCTCTTTTGCACTTTTTCTAGGTGTTAACATTGTGTGGCATTTAGGGAGGAAGACCAGGTAAGGGAGACATAGGTGAGCTTGGGAAGTATGAATGTTGACTAAACATTGAGGAGCTCTGGCTCAAGAACACCGAGGGACTTGAGTCGGCGGAGGAAGTGGAGACGGAAACTGAAGGATGTGACAACTTCACTAACGTGTGGTTTCCAGTTTAGTTTGTTGTCTATGGTGACGCCGAGGAGCTTAGTGGAGTCTGCAACCTGGAGTGTGTTGGGACCTAAAATAATGGAAGGGGGTGGGACAAAGTCGGAGGAGAGGTTGATGTGCATAGCCATGGTCTTGGTATGGTTGATGGTGACGTGGTTGTTGGTGGCCCAATTTCGAAGACTGTTCAATAAACCCTGAAGGGCGGTATAGTCTGGAGCAGAATTGTTAACACTGATCCCAATGGTGGTGTCATGGGTTGCGTTAGGCTTACCCACGCAACCAACTCCAAAGTTTGTTTTACCAGAGATAAGACGCCCGGCGAGGCATAACTGGGACATGTATTTTTCCATTAGTGTATGTTAGCCAGCCTTTAGGGGGGTGGGCAGTGAAACAGTGTTGTACTGTTCATCGCTTCACACCCAAAAACCTCATTTTAAGTAGTATCCCCTGAGCCATGGGTTAGTTAAGACGTCGCCTCCATCCTCTCCCTCCTGAAAGGGGGCGGGACACCACACCACACAGAGTCCTCCACGCCACTCCGTCCTGTGAACCGTCGTCGACACGAGACAAAGCGTGTTAACCTAGGTTTGTTATCCCAGTGGAAATATCACGTGTGGATGCCTGGTTGCGACAAGAGCAATCCAGGCTGGCCTATCAAACCTACAGTAAATGGTTAATTAATTCACGCTTACAGAGTTCTCCTGCACGACACCCGTCTACCGTGACCGTGATCGACACGAGACTAAGTGTGTTAACCTAGGTTTGTTATCCCCGTGGAAATATCACGTGTGGAAGCCTGGTTGCGACAAAAGCAATCCAGGCTGGTCTATTGCACCTAATGGTTAAGTCAAGTCACGCTTACCAGTTCTACTTGCCGCGACAACCGTCCACAGTGACTGTCAGTGACGCGAGACTATGTGTGGTAAACCAAGAGTACCTTTTTGTTGTTATGTCCGTGGGAAGAAGTTATTGTGATGAAGCCTGGTTGCAACAAAAGCAATCCAGGCTGGCAGTAAATGTATCACTTGAAGAATTAAGGCTCTGTTAAGTCACACCCATATTAGAGTAACCACATGTGTCCCCAAGTTGAAAATTCCCTGTTTTAGAAGATTAATTTTATTACAGCGTGAACGTGAGTAAATCATATATCCATGCAAATTGTAAATCATTGTATGGAAGCTTGACAAATAAATGTAAGTGCAATTATCTGCCCGTATCTGTGATCCTATCTTATTATTACTAAAGGTAATGACTGATTGGTTATGACATAGTATAACCAATAACTTAGATGGATGTTGAAAATTAAATGAATTCATTAAATCATCATTTATCAAGTATAAATCATGGAATGTCGAGTGGTGGAGTGAACTTCTACGTAGATACGCCATAATCTCCTGTAAGTAATCAGTGTGAAGGTATCGGACTCTACGGTAAGAAATAAGAAATACGACATATTATTATCTTTATATAATATAATCCACTCCTACTACCACGGATACAACCAAAACCATGACAGGTGGAATCGTTGACTTATTTCCAGCAAGCAGGGGTTTCTTTTAGGGCATCATTGATACGCATAAGGGAGCATAGTGGTCCCATCTTGGTGCCTTGGGGGACGCCACAGGTGAATGACTGAAAGGTGGAGACAGCCCCTCGGAAGCTTTCAGTTCGGCGTCGGTTACTGAGGAAGTCTGTAAGCCATGGTATAAGACTTCTTCGAAATCCGAGGTCGATAGCTTTGTTGATGATTAAAATGTGGTCGACTAGGTCAAATGCCTTGGTGAAATCAATGAAGGCGACAGCTACAGACGTTTTTCGTTTTTCTAGATGGCGGTATATGTAGTCGAGAAAGCTGGCAAGACAGTGAGTGGTGGAGGAAGTTTTCATATTACCAAATTGCTGAGGATCTATGGCGCCTGCAATATCAGCAAAAGCCCAGTCAAACACGAAACTTTCACAGATTAAGCTGGGTATTGGGTAGCAGTTCATTTAAGGATTGTGGACTGCTTGATTTGGGCACTGGTGACACATATGAAGTCTTCCAGTCAGCTGGGCATCTGGCTTGACTGAGAGAAGCATTGATGATGGAGCAGAGGGGTTTAGCGAGTTCTTGGGAGAGCTCCTTGTAGAGTTTCATTGGTAACTTTGTTCAGACGTTTTGCTACTTCAAATTCTTCTACTAAGTCAGTGGGAAAGGGGGCTGGTAGGTAAGCAGGGAGACTGGTTGTGTCAAGCCGGGGGAGCGTCTGGCATATAGTAGCGAAATGGTTATTTGATTGCTCAGCTGCGTCAACATTAGTGAGATGGCTAAGGAAGGGGAGGGGGTGTGTCTTATTGTTTAGTCCACAGAGTTCTTTAAGCTTACCATACCACTAACTGATGTTGGCCTGCTTCAGGTGTTGTAATTTAGTTGGGTAGTGTGACTTCTTTGCAGTGCGTATTTCGCAGATGATTCGGTTGTGAAGAGACCTGCAAGACTGCATAAGTCTTTTGATCCAAGGTGTGATCCAGGGCAAGTCAGCTGGGTGTGATTTGACGGACTTTTCAAGAAAGAAGTGGTGGTGAGTTTCCGTGGTGGCGTTGGTATAATTTCTCCATTTGGTGTCCACGTCATCCACATTAAGTACTTCAGTCCAGGGATGGTGAACTATCTCCACTGCCCGAAGAGACGCACTGCAGAGTCAGTAATCGGCCTGTAGGTCTTGATGTAGGATCTCTGTACTTGAGTGGGAGTGGCAGCTGGGAACCAAAGCACTGATAGGCGTGTGCTACACCCGATAGGAGGCATTGGTTGAGGTGGTTGGTACTTGTCCGCTAAGTCAGTTAAGATAAGGTCAAGGGTATTTTGACTGTGTGTGGGAAGTTCACAACTTGTGATAGTAGCAGCTGGTCCTGGATATCAGCGGTGTCAATTTCGTTGTAATCCCCGCATAATACTATCTTGGCACATGGGTACCTAACTCTGCTAACTCTGAGGTGGTTTGAGTAGGTAATGAGGTGATTGATAAGAGTGTCTCTGGCGGGTGGGCGAGGCGGATGTTATGACAAGCAGATTATGATAGAAGCAGTGTGGCGCGGGTGGGCACGTGGCACAACACCTATCAATAATGCCTCCCCATCTGCTGGGACTTGAACATCCAGGCGTGACGGGTGTAGGTCATCTTGACAGAAGAGGGTAACGCCCCCTCCGCGCCCATGTGAACGAAGGAGATGAAAGAGTTGGTATCCCTCAATATTGCATGTTTCAGGCACAATTTGCCAAGCTTAACATATGGCAACGACGTTGGCAGCGACTGACTGCGCTGTGGTTGCCAGCTCGTCAAATTTATTAGCTAAGGAAGTGACGTTGGAGATCATTGGAGATATTGGAAGCATAATGTGTCGTGTAATGGTAGACCCTGCTGCCATATGGTATCACGAAAATTGTGACCATGTCCCAGGCTGCTGATCTGACTTTCTGCCTCATTTACACACAATTGCAGGGTCTCAATTGTTTCTCTTACTTGGACAACACAACATACATAATGTACGGTATATCGTTTCTCACTCTTGATTATTATTATTATTATTATTATTATTATTATAATTAATTTTATTAATTGTTGTAATATTAATAATAATAATAATAATAATAATAATAATAATAATAATAATAATAATAATAATAATAATAATAATAATAATAATAATAATAATAATAATAATAATAATAATAATAATAGATATTATTATTATTATTATTATTACTATTATTATATTTTCACCCACCAGGCCCTGATGTGGGTCAGTGACCTGTGCCCGGGTGGGCTAATAGGCTTTTGCTTATGACGTCCTTGTCTACGGCTGTGCGAATGGAATATGTTCCATGACTTGAGTCGCGCGATAACACTGCCATCAGGATAATGGGGAGCGTCGGGAGTAAGTAATTGGTGGCCACCTGTTGATAGCTGTTGTTGTGGACGGACGGAAGTGTTTGTCCACGGTGGCCATAAACTCACTGGCGGCACTTTGAGGGCCACTGACACTGGTAGACATCTGATAATATTGTCAGTCGTAAACACCGCGGTGGTCCTTGTCACTGGCACTTTGAATGTGACCGACAAAGTGCCCACGGTCTGGTATTACACTGCTGTGTTTTTGTGCTTTTCCTTGAAATGCACTTTCGGATTACTGTCTGGTAACCAATCATTGCACGGATCACCTGAATATGTTGCTGAATAAATCCCGGTGTAGTAAGGCTGGTAGAGCGTTGGGATGTAGCAGGGGGAAGGGGGCAGGGCCAAACAGACTCGGCCTGGCTGCCAAAACCGAGAGCGCCTTCAGGACACTTCTTGTCTCGCTGATGGCAGGACGGGTGTCGGGGCGTAGAACAGCAGGGACTCAATGTCTTATGTTGCCAATACAGTATTAGTGAGAGTATCCATCAATACTCCAGTGTATGATCATATACTGTATCTAGGTAAAAAATAAGAATACTGTAATAATATTTATTAGTTCATATGAAACATGTTTAGTCTGGGGAAGATTTTAATGTGAACACTTCTGTGTATTTTGTTTATTTTAGCAAATAGTACCAGTGTTGAGTTGTGTTGGGTGAAGTGAAAGTTGTTATGGGCACTGTTCCTCCTCTTGGGGTATGTACTCTCCA
The DNA here is from genome assembly GCA_958450375.1 of Homarus gammarus. Classification (NCBI taxonomy): domain Eukaryota; kingdom Metazoa; phylum Arthropoda; class Malacostraca; order Decapoda; family Nephropidae; genus Homarus; species Homarus gammarus. Next base: position 333,460 of record CAUDMG010000189.1, on the reverse strand, counting down.
GCATTATTAACGCTAGTCACCAGGCAGTTGACAATATAATTTTTAACATATAAAGTGTAAAAATACGTTCATAAAGTGCTTAGCTATGGTCAGAAACACAAGACTAGACTTCCTCTAGTTGAGCACTGGGATGATGGAGTGGCGGACATGAACCCAGGACTAATTAGCTGTCCTACTTTATAATGAATCGACCACCTATTCGCCTTAATAGCCAACGTGGGTCTTGTGTAATAAAAACTAATAACCTACGTTATCTTTAAAATAGAGCGAGGCTATAAAGTGGAAACTTTTTCTTCATGATGGAATAAACAACGAAACTGAATTTGTATTAATAGTCTTGGTGACTCTTCTAAAACTTTAACCACATGGGGGAAAATACAAGTTCGTACTCATTGACCCGAGATGGGATTTTCCTTCTTATATAAGTAAACATACACTATATAATATGTATGCCGTATATATGAATAATTAATAATGATCTTTTTTCAGTAAATATGATTTTCTTAAGTTGCTACAGAAGTGAGTTAAGATTGGTGTTGTTTTATACAGTGTGCATGGTGGAAAGTTGTGACGTCACGAGAGGCCTCTATGTGATACAATAATTCCTTTAATTTAATTAACAATGTGTGGCAGGGACAAGAGAAGCGGAAAAGTGAGAATGAGGCATCAACTTAATTAATATACTATAGGACTAGGCGTGCGTGTGTGTGTGTGTGTGTGTGTGTCTGTTCTGGGCAGCCGAAACGGCACAATCGTTTATCATCAAACTTGGTGGAAAAATCGCAAAAAAATCGTAGAGTGGAACAAACCTGGTCCCATATCGATGGTTTCTTTAGGAAGCCTTTACATAACCATTTTATTTATGCTGGAAAACGATGCAAGTCTACGGACTTGGCGCACCCTCATTCGCTGGATGCAGTCAGCATGCGATTGCAGTTATCGTACAGCTCCCTCCTCCTCCCCCCACTTTTTTTCTTAGCCTACTTTTTTATTTATTTTGTTTGGATTAGTAAATGAAGGAAGATGAGTAAATAGAAGAATAAATAAAGAAGGGGAAACAGAAAATAGTTAGATATAATAGGTGGGGGGAGCTGAGTTTCATCATGAGTCTGGATGTGCAGTTTCAACGTTACCAGACGACCTTACAGCTACAGTGTATACTTATTCCTGTGGCTCATGAAAAAGGAGAAGAGATAAAAAGATAATAACAGGAATGCATGGAGAAGATGACTACAATAGACACAGGGTGAATATAGACAGTGAAACAGACAGGAGGTTGACAAAAATAGACAGATTCATACATGCACAAATAGACAATATGGCAACAAACATGACAGACAAACAGCTGACTGACTGGTTCACACTAGACAAACAGGCAGACGCAAGCCAACAACGGATAAGACAGACAGATTTGACGACACAAAGAGAACAGACGGGCTTACATTTATACACCACGCAGACGAACAGACAGTTAGGATGGCAATAGACAGGACGGATAGATTTGAGACAGATTAGAAGGCATTTATAAACAAGAATAACACCAAATTGACCATAGCTGCGTCAGTGAGGGTAGGAGGTCTTACATCCACCAGCGTAAATAATAAGACGCATTGAAAACTAACACCCTCGCGCGGAAAGAACATCAATGGTCGGTCAGTCATGTGAGATGGGCCTAAAACTGACTAACGTAGATGATGACTATGATGACTTAAAAAAGGCGATAACTTAAGCACATGGCGACTAATATACCCAGAATCAAAGTCACTTCTCTTCATAATATAATTTGCCTCGGAATAATCATCGGTGATTCATAATATTTATTTTTTACTGATTTTAACCTCTCCTTATGGCGAATATTTCTTTAATTAATTATTCTAAACTTTATTCTATTCATTCTTATAGTATATTAGATACTGTAAGTATCACGACCATGACCATGATTATAACAACCACAACCATGATTATAACAACCACGACCATGATTATAGCAACCACGACCATGATTATAACAACCACAACCATGATTATAACACCAACGACCATGATTATAGCAACTACGACCATGATCATAACCACGACCATGATTATAACAACAACGACTATGATTGTAACAACCACGACCATGATTATAACAACCACGACCATGATTATAACAACCACGACTGTGATTATAACAACCACGACCATGATTATAACAACAACGACCATGATTATACCAACCACGACCATGATTATAACAACCACGACCATGATTATAACAACCACGACTGTGATTATAACAACCACGACCATGATTATACCAACCACGACCATCATTATAACAACCACGACCATGACTATAACACCCACGACCATGATTATAACAACCAAGACTATGATTACAACAACCACGACTATGATTATAACAACCACAACCATGATTATAACACCCACGACCATGATTATAACAACCACGCCCATGATTATAACAACCACGACTATGATCATAACCACGACAATGAAACAACCACGACTAAGATTATAACAACCACGACGATGATTATAACACCCACGACCATGATTATAGCAGCTACGACGATGATCATAACCACGACCATGATTATAACAACAACGACTATGATTATAGCAACCACGACGATGATTATAACACCCACGACCATAATTAAAACAACTACGACCATGATCATAACCACAGCCATGAATATAACAACCACGACTCAGATTGTAACAACCACAACCATGATTATAACAACCACGACCATGATTATAACAACCACGACTATGATTATAACAACCACGACTATGATTATATCAACCACGACCATGATCATAACAACCACGACCATGATTATAACAACCTCGACTATGATTATAACAACCACGACCATGATTATAAGAACCACGATCATGATTATAACAACCACAAGTATGATTATAACAACCACGACCATGATTATAACAACCACTACCATGATTATTGCAACCACGACCATGATTATTGCAACCACGACTATGATTATAACAACCATGACCATGATTATAACAACCACGCCCATGATTATAACAACCACGACTATGATTGTGTGTATATTATGTATGTTGAATGTATGCCATGTATGTACTCTATATATACACATTATTTCTCTAGTCAGTAGCGTGTGGCAATGCCCCTGTTTCATGTTACCACATGCTTAGATAAATGTGCCTGGCGACATCTGGAAGCTGCTAGTATACCACTTACCACTTGTCGCCCGTGAGGTCAGAGTGAGGTCAGTTGACCCTATAGGAGTGTAAGGACTACCTGCGCTTGTAAGCGCACCCCTGTATATTTCCGTTAATAAGAACCTACAGAACTCTACAGGTGCTTATGCTCGATCCTGTAGTTAGAAGCAAGTGCCCCGAACATCTCCATGGCGCAGTGAGTGTCAAGTGATCGATCAAGTGGAAATAAGTGCGTTCATGTAAAATCAAGGCAGGTAGACCTCCTCCGTCAACTCCGTCATCCGTCCCCATTGTCTCCCACAAAAATTCGTTTGAATTGCCAACGAATTTTGAGCAGTGTGCAGTGACCGCAATTTCCTGTGAAGTGTCTTTAAGTGCCCCTCGTGTGTGTGTAGTGTTAAAGTGTGTGTCCTTGTTTTAAAGAATTCCCTAAGGTGGAAGGCTGATATAGGGCATTTGTGATGAGTGGTGCATCAGCTCCCAGGCTGCCTCTAGGGTAACTCACCCACCACTGCTCACCCCCCACCGCCTCGCCTCCCTCCGCGCTCCACCGCACTTACACACACCAACCCAGCACTAACAAACTGACCGCGGTCATTTCTTCATATATATTTTATATATACATATATAAGTTACTTATCTGTGTATTCAATTAATTTTGTTGTCTCAGATCTGGTTGATACGACGGGCTGACCGGTCAACACTGATTTGACATACAATATACTGATAAAGTAATTATGCCCCGGGCTTCACGCAGCGGTGTCCCTAGCGCCCGGATGAGTCAGACGGATGACAGCTCTACAGAGATGGATGACCAGTCAGTGCGCGACGCCCCCCCCTCTCCTAGCCACACCCCCCGACCCTCAGCCTCGTCCTCAGAGATAAATGCTCTGATGAAGCTTATGAGGGAGGAAATGCGTCAGAACGAAGCGAAAAGATATGCTGAGGACCACCAACGGAGATTGGAAGTTAACGAACGGGTTGCAGCTTTGATATCTAGCCTCACTGCTAATCAAACCCTTGGCCCTTCCACTACTCAGGTACCGACTGGCTCAGATACCTCGTCAACGCCCTCTACCAAAGTGGTTGTCCAACCCCCACCCACCTTGAAGCCTGATGAGACTTTCCAGACTTTTCGTGAGTGGCGGTGACGGTGGACTGATTATGCTACAATGTGGATCTCCAGAGCTTGCCACAGCCTAAACAGCTCATTCAGCTACGTATGTGCCTGTCTCTGGGAAAGCAGCATGTGTTGGAACATACGTTGCAAGTGCCCCCGACGTCTTTGTTGTCTGTAGAGGAGGTACTGGATGTTCTAGAACGGCACATCAAAGGTCAGCGGAATGAAACTCTCCGCAGGAGGGAAGTGTTTAGCTGTAGACAGTTGGAGGGCGAGACTTTTGACGATTTCTACGTACGACTCAAGAGATAGACATATGTCCCGGTAATCACCAGCAGTGCAAGGAGACCCAGTTGAAGCAGGTGATCCTGATGGGTGTTAAGGACGAGGAGCTTGTCCAACGCCTCGCCTCCCTCGACTCTTCCTCCTCTCTTAAGGATGTATTGACAGTATGTCGCTCCTATGAGGCTGTGCTACCTCTGCCATCTGAGCTCCCCCTACAGCCGTACGGGCTATGTCCCAATACAAGAAAGACAAGAAGTCTGCCCCAACGCCTACGCCCACCACGCCCACGCCCGACTCCCTTTGCAACAGCTGTGGTAGGCAGCACGGAACATAGGTGTGTCCAGCTGCCGAGTTTACCTGCGACAGCTGTGACCACAAGGGCCACTGGTCACTTGCAGTACGGTGCCCAGCCAAACACGTCCAGTGCAATGTGTGTGGTCGTCTGGGCCACTACGACAAGTGTTGTCCGACCAACAAAATAAGGGACAGCGTCGGCGGAAGCAGCAGCGCCCTTCCACCAGTGAGGGCCGCCCACAGTTGCCAAATCAGAGGCACGACGACCCTGGACAAAGCCCGACCCATATTAGGAGGGTGTACTCCTCGCGTCCCAGGACCAAAGTCCCCCAGCACGTCAGCGTCATCGTGACCTACGGCAATGTGTCATCCTGTCTCGAGATGCTGCCCGACACCGGCGCTGAGGCTATGGTCATCGGTCCCCAGCATTTGAAATGCTTGGGGCTCTCTCCAAGCGATCTAGGACAGCCTCCCAAGGACCTCTGCGTCACGGCAGATGGTTCACAGATGGCCCCAGCCCTAGGTTCACTCTATGCACATGTCACCTTTGGCAACAGGTCGTGTCAAGCCTGGATTGACGTGCATAATGGTGTCCTGACTCCTTTGCTGTCCTACAGACATTGCCAAGAGTTGGCCATCATCTCCCAGGACTTCCCAACACCGGTTCTCGAGGTAAAATACGCCAACAGGGTGCACGAAGGGAGCAGCAACTACCCTGCTGCCGCCCTACCCCTACCTCTGGCCAGTGACACCTCTCCTTCGGTAGTTGTCCCTGCTGCTTCACGTCTCCACGCCTTGGCTCGCCTCCACGACAGTCACTGTGGAGCCGAGGCCACCAAACGGTGTGCAAGACAGACTGTGTTCCGGCCTGGCATCGACCCCGACATCTCCAATGCTGTCCAGGCGTGTAAGCCCCGCCAAGTACTACAACCCAGCAAGCAGCAGGAACCCTTCATGAGTGACGACAACCCCACCCGCCCCTTTGAGTCTGTGTCGGCCGACTTTTTCTGTGTGTCAGGAGAGCCCTTCCTGGATATCGTCGACCGTCTCTCTGGTTGGCCGGTTGTCATCAAGTGCGGTAATGATACGACATCTGCCGCCACCATCAGTAAGTTCCGCCACTACTTCCGTTACGTGGGCGTTCCTGCGCGCCTGCGAACCAACGGAGGGCCCCAGTTCACAAGCCGGGACTTTGCCGCGTTCCTCGAACGGTGGGGAGTCCGGCAAGTGTTGTCACCGCCTCATTACCCGCAGTCCAACGGCCACGCTGAGGCTGCTGTCAAATCCCTGGAGCACCTCATCCTCAAAGTGGCCCCTTCTGGGAATATTGACTGCGAGGCCTTCGACCAGGGTCTCCTTGAGCTCCGCAACACACCCAATTACACCGGATGCTCCCCTGCCCAGGTCTTGTATGGACGCCCCCTCTGTTCTTGTGTCCCTGCTAACCCTCAATCCTTCTCCAAGGAATGGCAGGCCAAGACAAAGGATTGTGATCGCCGAGCCGCCGAACGTATTCAAGACGTCGTCGCCCGCCACAACGACCACGCCCGTCCTCTCCCCAGGTTGAGTGTCGGCACCCAAGTCCGTGTCCAGGACCCGACCTCTCTACGTTGGGACAAAGTGGGCTTAGTCATGGTTCTCGGCAGGTCACGGGACTACCAGGTGCGGTTACCCAGCGGTCGGGTGTGGTGGAGGAACCGCCGTTTCCTCCGCCCCGTAACGCATCCCATCCCGCTGACCCTGTCACCAGTGCTGAGTCCCACATCCCCCCCCCCCCCCCCCCAAGTGCTTTAGCCCCTCGACGCTCAGAACGGATCCACAGGAAAAGGTCTGCTCAAGACTTTGCTATGAGCGTATAGGGGGGGGGGGGGGAGGTGTATGTATATTATGTATGTTGTATGTATACCATGTATGTACTCTATATATACACATTATTTCTCTAGTCAGTAGCGTGTGGCAATGCCCCTGTTTCATGTTACCACACGCTTAGATAAATGTGCCTGGCGACATCTGGAAGCTGCTAGTATACCACTTACCACATGTCGCCCGAGAGGTCAGAGTGAGGTCAGTTGACCCTATAGGAGTGTAAGGACTACCTGCGCTTGTAAGCGCACCCCTGTATATTTCCGTTAATAAGAACCTACAGAACTCTACAGGTGTTTATGTTCGCTCCTGTAGTTAGAACCAAGTACCCCGAACATCTCCAATGATCATAACCACGACAATGATTATAACAACCACGACTATGATTATAACAACCACGACGATGATTATAACACCCACGACCATGATTATAGCAACTACGAAGATGATCAAAACCACGACCATGATTATAACAACAACGACTATGATTGTAACAACCACGACCATGATTATAACAACCACGACCATGATTATAACAACCACGACTGTGATTATACCAACCACGACTATGATTATAACAACCACGATCATGATTATAACAACCACGACCATCATTATAACACCCACGACCATGATTATAACAACAACGACTATGATTATAGCAACCACGACTATGATTATAACAACCACGACCATGATTATAACAACCACGACTATGATTATAACAACCACGACGATGATTATAGCACCCACGACCATTATTATAGCAACCACGCCCATGATTATAACAACCACGACTATGATTATAACACCCACGACCATGATTATAACAACCACGCCCATGATTATAACAACCACGACTATGATCATAACCACGACAATGAAACAACCACGACTAAGATTATAACAACCACGACGATGATTATAACACCCACGACCATGATTATAGCAGCTACGACGATGATCATAACCACGACCATGATTATAACAACAACGACTATGATTGTAACAACCACGACCATGATTATAACAATCACGACCATGATTATAACAACCACGACTGTGATTATAACAACCACGACTATGATTATAACAACCACGACCATGATTATAACAACCACGACTATGATTATAACAACCACGACCATGATTATAACAACCACGACCATGATTATAACAACCACGACCATGATTATTTCATATACTATAGGAATAGCCATGTGTCTGTGTGTTTGTCTGTTCTGGGCAGCCGAAATGGCACAATCAGTTTTCATCAAACTTGGTGGAAAAATCGCAAAAAAATTCTTAGAGGGGAACAAACCTGGTCCCATGTCGAAGGTTTCTTTAGGAAGGCATTAATTAACCATTTCATTTACGCTGGAAAACGATGTCGCTGTACGCTGACATCCTTCCGGCGGTTGCGTGCTAGCCAAGCGCGATTGTTCGAACTTTCACGCTTTGGTAAACTGTACAACCGGGCTCGCCACCGGGCACGAAGGGCCCACGATAACTTGTTAGTATTTATAAGGTTGTGGCAGCTCCAGGATATAAGCATGAATATAATGAGCGGTAAATATATGTTCCCCTTAGAGGATGATAGTTTAACCTTTTTAAAGACAGTGATGTAATATTTTGAAGACGATGGTTTAACTTTCTCATACTCAAAAAGCTTAATATTTACTCAAGATTATAATCATATCACCATAATGACAAACAGTATAATCCTCAGTATTCTACCTGTACTAAAGAAATTAAATGCTCTTCACTTTAAGACTCGGAATTCATTGCTCCTAGTTCCTTCCTGGGGCGCCATGTTTAGTGTTGCTGGCGGCAGCGGACATTTTCTTGCCACTGTTTAGAAGTATTGTCGTTCTCTGATAGTTTTGGGTAATGGTTATGTCAGAGTGCTCAATGTTGATCGAGTCTAATGTAAAGTCTGAGAGAAGGTGACATTGTACCACCTGGTATGTCTGTTAACAAAATCATAACACTAGTATAGATGTGAACAAGAACATAACAAAGTAAAAAGTGGACAAGAACATAGCACAAGTATGAACAAAAACATAACACTAGTATAGATTTGAGCAAGAACATAACAAGGTAAGAAGTTAACAAGAACATAGCACAAATATATATGTGAATAAAAACATAATACTTGAATAACAGTAGTATGTATGTGAACAAGAACATAACACAAGTATATATGTGAACAAGAACACAACAGTAGTATATGTGAACAAGACCATAACACTAGTATAGATGTGATCAAGAGCATAACAAGTAAAAAGTGGACAAGAATATTACACATTAAGGTCTTCATCGCCAATCATCTACAAAAAACTCGAGTTTATTTACAAATAACACGATGTTTACGTCACAAAAGGTTTGGCATACAGGTATAACTCCCATTTCAAGCACAACTTTCATGACTGATAAAAGTTAAAAACTGACCTGAAAAGTTTGTGTTTACAACCTCCCCGGAGGACCACGATCCACTATTTGTGTTCCTATATGGTATGTATGATGATGCTGGCCTGGTTGTTGGCACTGGCATGGTCGGGTGCCTCCATGGTGCCAGAAGTGAAAGATACTACCTGTTGTATGAAGCCGCCTCTCTGGTTGTCTTATCAAAGTTACATTACAAACATCACACATTATTTTTGTTAACCCTTAATTATGATGGTGGAGGGAAAAGAGAGATAATTTATGATGTCTTAATATTAATGCAATAGTTAATAGAATATAGAGCTTTACTAACTCCAGCAACAAGTAAGTAAGAGAGAATCACTTATGTCTTAAGATGTATATAAAGGTGAACTGCTAGTATGAACTAACAAAGAGTGAACAGTTCTTCATAACCCTGCCAACTGAAGCACCTAAAACTAACACCTAGTGAACAGTGCTTTATAACCCTAGCAACTGGAACACCTAAAATTAACACCAAGTGAACAGTGCTTCATAACCCTGGCAACTGCAGCACTTAAAATTAACACCTAGTGAACAGTGCTTCATAACCCTGACAACTGAAGTACATAAAACTCACACCTAGTGAATAGTGCGTCATAATCTTGGCAGCTGAAGCACCTATAACAGACACAACAACCATTGCCTTTGTGAACACTCCGACATCCAATGAATATATTAAACAACTTCATGTACACAACAACTGGCAGTCTGGTTATACAACGAGTGACCACATCAAGTAAAGGTCAATATTCCAGACACAGAGTGAAGAGCTGACCAAAAAACCCTGACCACACGACAACTGATATATACAGTTTATTAATATGTGAGTGAGAGAACGCGGTAACAAAGTGGGGTGGGGAGGATTGTGGCAGCTTGTATGGAGAATAATGCGTTTACATGAATTATACACACTTTATATAATATTACTTTTAACATCAGTAGTGATGTTGTGTTATTGTTTAATATTGCAAATTGAGGCCGTCACCATTGCACTACAAAATTATATTTTGTTTCTTCGGGATATCGAGAGATAGTACTGCAGTACTGTACACGATTAACAGCTGAAGACTCACAGCGACAGTCAACGAGGAGAGAATTTGTTGACAGTTACACACTCACACACTTCTTCTAATTTCGTTGTGCCATTTGTAATTTTCCTTGATCACGGGTAAGCGGTTTGCTCAATAATTCCGTACCTTATATAGATAAATATTAACAGATTATATACTTTAAAAAAATCGGCATAGTTCTAATCATATCTTGAATTTCGTGTGATAACAACCTCAGAAGGAGCCCTCGGACAGTCGTAGTTGTCCTCATAGGTGATGTCTTATCCTCTAAGTGTTATGGTTCTTCATCCTCCAGGTGTGACCTGTGTTGTTCTTCCCACAGGCCACGGGTCTAGATGGGTCTTTTCCTCCAGGTGTGACCTGTGTTGTTCTTCCCACAGGTCACGGGTCTGGTGGGCCGGGCGGACTTGTTGGCGTCTCTCACCTTCTTGGCAGCCGTCCTCTCTTACCACAGGTAAGGTGTGTCCCTCCACCATGTGCCTCCGCCTGGCGCCTCCAGCTGGTATCTCCTACCTGGTGCCTCCTACCTGGTGCCTCCTACCTGGTGCCTTCTCCTTGGTACCTCCTTCCTGATACCTCCAATCTGGTGCTACCTTCCTGGTGCCTCCTTCCTAGTACCTCCTTACCCGTACCTTCTTCCTTGTGCCTCCTGCCCTGGTGCCTTCTTCCCGGTGCCTCCTTCCTGATGCCTCCTACCTGGTGCCTCCTTCCTGGTTCCTCCTTCCTGAAGCCTCCTTCCTGGTGCCTCCACCCTGGTGCTTCCTACCTGGTGCCTCCTATCTGGTGCCTCCTTCCTGGTGCCTCCTTTCTGGTGCCTCCACCCTGGTGCTTCCTACCTGGTGCCTCCTATCTGGTGCCTCCTACCTGGTGCCTCCTTCCTGGTGCCTCCTTCCTGGTGCCTCCTTCCTGAAGCCTCCTTCCTGGTGCCTCCCTCCCGAAGCCTCCTACCTGGTGCCTCCTTCCTGGTGCCTCCTTCCTGGTGCCTCCTTCCTGGTGCCTCTTTCCTGGTGCCTCCTTCCTGGTGCCTCCTTCCTGAAGCCTCCTTCCTGGTGCCTCCCTCCCGAAGCCTCCTACCTGGTGTCTCCTTCCTGGTGCCTCCACCCTGGTGCTTCCTACCTGGTGTTTCCTATCTGGTACCTTTTACCTGGTGCCTCCTTCCTGGTGCCTCTTTCCTGGTGCCTCCCTCCCGAAGTCTCCTACCTGGTGCCTCCCTTTTTCATGGTGCCTCCCTTTTTCATGGTGCCTCCTTCCTGATGCTTCTTACCTGATGCCTTCTTCATGGTTTCTCCTTCCTGGTGCCTCCTTCCTGATGCCTCCCTCCTGGTGCCTCCTTCCTGGTGCAGCCTTCCTGATGTATTCTTCATGGTGATTCCTTCCTGATGCCTCATTCCTGGTGTCCTTCTTCCTGATTCCTCCTACATGGTGCCTCGTTCCTGATGCCTCCTACATGATGTCTCCTGACTGGTGCCTCCTTCATGGTGCTTTCCCCGACCAAGAAGCGGTCATCCTTATCTTCCTTCATCCTCTCCTAGCATGTGGACCTGTACAACATTTACACTTTTACACTGTTTACCTGTGTGGGTGCAACACATCCTACTCACTCCAGACTTCCATAAATCTTCGGTAATGTGTGTTTAATGTAGTGAGAAAGTTTGTCAGCATTATGAACACAGCTGAGACAACTATGAGTGTGGCACAATAACAAGGGCATCGTGTAGTAGGTAAGGTTGTCATGAGTGTGGTACAGTGACAATGGTACCATCAAGGACGAGGCTGCTCCTCCAGCACATAACGCATGCGATGCTCGTCCTTTAAGTGACGTCATCACCTTACTTATAGGGTAAAAATAGGTGTGTCTGAAGTTTTCATATGTAACTATATTTTTATACATATATACAAATAATATAAACCAATCTTATAACCATAATTAGTGTTTTGGTTCATAACATAAGACAAGCATTTAAATAAGCGATGGACCTCACTTGTTGACTTCATGTAACCTCTTCGCCTGTTTCCTTTACTTCATTAACCTTCAAGACAGACATAAACGTAAATCATTTGTCAATATTACTGTAAACAAATGTTGGGTTATCTCGGAGAAAATTCACTTGATTAGAAATGGTTAAAGTTGTTTCACCTGCATCTGGGAGGTTGTTAATTAGTGGAGTGGTGAATGTGTGTTGGTAGGTTATTATTACGTGTATATTGTTGCTCCTCTGGTGGTGTACATGGTGTGTGCTCCACTTGACGCCCTCAGCATCATACATCACCTGCAGAATGATTCACCTCACCTTCAGCGAGGGGAGAGAGGAAAAGAGTACCACTATATGTACATCATTTACTAGTACTGCTGAGTACACCTGAGCCTTACTGGAGTTCACGAACTGAATACCATTAATAAAATAATTCATGAAAGTTCAGTGATTATAGACAGTAAACTTTTAATCTATAAATGTATAAAAATATATTATATTTTCGTACTTTGACTTCTTACTTCAGTGATAACAAACAGAATAACACAAATTATTTACATCCGTTCACTCCATGTAAACGTGACTCATATACACCTGGATGTATACCTGACACATCTCGATAATAATGTTATTTATGGAAGTTGACTTAGTACACCTGAGTAGTCTTAATCAAGGAACAGATATATAAACTAGCAGGTGGCGCCACAGTTATCTCGGACGACCAGCTGTGAATATTGCAGGTGGCTGGAACAGGACAGTTCCTCACCATCGATCTGTAAGACGACTCTGTTGTGTCTTGGGACGACCTGCCACGCCTTGTGAGATTCTGCTGGAGTACGCCTCCTCCCTCGTCACCTAAGGAGGACAACATACGTCCTCCCTCGTCACTTGTGGAGGACAACATTCTTCCTCCCTCGTCACCTGTGGAGGACAACATACCTCCTCCCTCGTCACCTGTGGAGGACAACATTCTTCCTCCCTCGTCACCTGTGGAGGACAACATTCTTCCTCCCTCGTCACCTGTGGAGGAAAACACATGTCCTTCCTCATCACCTACGGAAGATAACACACGCTCTCCCTCGTCACCTGTGGAGGACAACATACCTTCTATCTCGTCAATTGTGGAGGGCAACTTACCTCCTCCCTCGACACCTGTTGAGAATAACATACCTCCTCCATCGTTACCTGTGGAGGACAACATTCCTCCTCCCTCTTTGCCTGTGGAGGACAACATTCCTCCGCCTTCGTTACCTGTGGAGGACAACATACCTCCTCCATCGCCACCTTTGGAGAACAGCATACCACCTCCATCGTCAACTGTGGAGGACAACATTCCTCCTCCCTCGTTACCTGTGGAGGACAAACCACGTCCACACACCCACACACTTTGTCATCTCTGAGCTCTACACATGTGTCCCGGATATACCCCAGCTGTGTAAACAACCTGGCACACACCTGGGCATGAGATAATCATGCTCATGAAAGTGCTCAATAGCTGTACTCTGTAATGTGACGTCAGAGATCCTTTTTTTCAGGTCACTCTTTGAGGTGAACAGAGAGGTGTTGTGTACTATGTCGCCTATGAGGCCCAGTACACCTACGTGGACCAACTCTCAACTACAGTACACGTAAATCTGCCATCCTTCCTGATCAACCTGTTTGAGAGACAGGTAGTATCTGGAAGCCAACTATGCCTGGGACCATCTTGATTGAGAGATAGGTGGTGTCTGACAGCCAACTATGTCTGGAGGAACTTTGGCCATGTCTGTTAGGCCGCCTTACTCTGGGTCAAAATTTTCTCTGTGTGAACTGTTGACATTGTGTGTGTGTGTGTGTGTTGGTCTCAGTGTGTTCATGTGTAGTATATTGTCCAATAGTTTTTTCTGAGTTGACTAATTTTTATTGAATTCAATAAAATATATACACAATTTAATCAATAGAAGTGAAATTACAATTACAATTACCCCTAATATAATAGGACGTAAGTACTGTTATATTATCACTATATATTGTGCGTTATCTTATCCTGCTATCTTATGCATTATATTATCTGCTATATAATGTGTTATATTATCCTGCTATCTAATGTGTTATATTATCCTGTTATCTTATGTGTTATGATATCCTGCTATCTAATGTGTTATATTATCCTGCTATCTTATGCATTATATTATCCTGCTATATTATGTGTTATATTATCCTGCAATCTTATGCATTATATTATTATGCTATTTTGTGTGTTATGTTATCCTGCTATCTAATGTGTTATATTATCCTGTTATCTTTTGTGTTATGTTATCCTGCTATCTAATGTATTATATTATCCTGCTATCTTATGTGTTATATCATCCTGCTATATTATGTATTACATTGTCCTGGAATCTTGTGTGTTATATTATCCTGCTATCCTATGCGTTATATTATCTTGCTATCTTGTGTGTTATATCATCCTGTAATATTATGTGTTATATTATCCAGCTATATTATGTGTTATATTATCCTGCTATATTATGCGTTATATTTCCTGCTATCTTATGTGTTATATTATCTTGCTATCGTATGCGTTATATTATCCTGCTATCTTATGAGTTACATTATCCTGCTATCCTATGTGTTATATTATCCTGCTATCTTATGTGTTATATTATCCTGCTATCTTTTGAGTTACATAATCCTGCTATCCTGTGATATATTATCCTGCTATCTTATGTGTTATATTATCCTCCTATCTTATGTGTTTTTTTATCCTCCTATCTTATATATTATATTATCCTGCTATCTTATGCGTTATATTATCCTGCTATCATATGCGTTATATTATCATGCTATATTATGTGTTATATTTTCCTGCTATCTTATGTGTTATATTATCCTGCTATCTTATGCGTTATATTATCCTGCTATACTATGTGTCATATTATCATGCTATATTATGTGTTACATTATCCTGCTATTTCATGTGTTATATTATCCTGCAATCATATGTGTTATATTATCCTGCTATCTTATGTATTATATTATAATGCTATCTTATGAGTTACATTATCCTGCTATCCAATGTGCTATATTATCCTGCTATCTTATGTGTTATATTATCCTGCTATCTTATATGTTATATTATCCTGCTATCTAATGTGTTATATTATCCTGCTATCATATGCGTTATATTATCCTGCTATATTATGTATTATATTTTCCTGCTATCCTATGTGTTATATTATCCTGCTATCTTATGCGTTATATTGTCCTGCTATATTATATGTTATATTATCCTGCTATAATATGTGTTATATTATCCTGCTATCTTATTGGTTATATTATATTGCTATCTTTTGTGTTATATTATCCTGCTATCTTATGCATTATATTATCCTGTTCTCTTATGAGTTACAGTAACCTGCTATTCTGTGTGATATATTATCCTGTTATTTTATGTGTTATATTATCCTGCTATTTTGTATGTTATATCATCCTACTATCTCAAGCATTATCCTACTATCTTATGAGCTATATTATACTGTTTTTATGTGTTATATTATACCAATATCTTATGTGTTATGTTATCCTGCTATCTTATGAGTTATAATATCCTGCAATCTTATGCATCATATTATTCTGTTATATTATGTGTTATATTATCCTGTTATATTATGTGTTATATTATCCTGCTCTCTTATGCGTTATAATATCCTGCTATCATATGCTCGGATATTATAAGAACTTTATCTATATCACCTTTATTGATTCCTTTCACCCACTTGAATACTTCTATCATATCTCCCCGCACTCTTCGTCTTTCTAGGGAATGCAATTTTAGTTTCTTTAACCTATCCTGATATGGAAGGTTTCTAAGTCCCGGAATCATTTTCGTCATTCTTCGCTGCACCGACTCTAGTGAATTGATATCCATTCTATAATAAGGGCACCAGAACTGAACCGCATAATCGAGGTGCGGCCTGACTAGCGCAAGATATACTTGCAATAAGACCTCTGCACTCTTATTACTTACACTTCTAGATATAAAATCCAATACTCTGTTTGCCATATTTCGAACATTAACGCACTGTAGTCTAGGCCATAGGTCCGGGCTTAAAAGTACCCCTAGGTCTCTTTCACAAGTCGACTTCTCTAGGTTGATATTGTTAAGGCTGTATACATTTACAGTATTTGTTCTTCCAATATTAAGTACACTGCACTTGCTGGTGTTGAATTTCATTTGCCATTTTTCAGACCACCCCTGCAGTTTATTTAGATCCTTCTGGAATGCATTTGCATCCTGCCCTGAATTAATCTGCCGCCCTATTTTGGTGTCATCCGCAAACTTGCTTATGTCACTGCTGATCCCAGTATCTAGATCGTTTATGTAGATTATGAACAAGAGTGGGCCTAGTACTGACCCCTAGGGAACCCCACTGGTTACACGACCCCACTCAGATTTAACACCATCTACGCTGACCTTCTGCGTTCTATCGGTGAGCAATGATTTTATCCAGTTTAAAACTTTCCCCTCGATACCATGAGCCTTAATTTTTCTCAGAAGCCTCTGATGCGGTACTGTCAAATGCTTTGCTAAAGTCTAAGTAAATAACATCGTAATTTTCGTCATTATCTACTACCTCGAAGACTTTCCTACAAAATGTCAGCAGATTTGTTAGACAAGATTTTCCCTTTGTAAACCCATGTTGAGAGTCGTAGATTAATTTGCTTTTCTCTGAATGCGATCTGATGTTACCTGCTATAATTAATTCAAGAAATTTCCCCACTACTGTCGCAAACTAATAGGCCGGTAATTTGACTCTGATGCTCTGTCTCCCTTTTTGAATCTGGGTACTACATTTGCCTGTTTCCACAAGTCTGGCACAACTCCTGTGTGTAATGATTTTGTAAATAAGTTTATGAGGGGTCTGCTAATCTGTTTCCTACACTCTTTCAAGACTCGAGGGAAAATTTCATCCTGCCCTGGGGATTTTGTCTTCTTTAGTTTATTTATCTTCTTAAGAACATCCTCTTTTCTGATAGTGATATTCTTAAATTTCTCTTCTTCCTTTCCCATAGATATCAATTCCTCCTCTGGAATTTCATCCCGAATTTCCTCTGTGAAAACTGATAAGAAGTAGCTGTTCAATGCTTTGCTTATTTCTGCACTTCCATTTATCACTTCTCCCCTCCCTGACTTTAAAGGCCCAACTTTGTCCTTGACCATTGTTCTATATACCTGGAAAAATCCCTTGGGATTCGCCTTGGATTCTCTTGCTATTTTGATTTCATAGTCTCTCTTTGCTTTCCTTACATTTTTCTTAACATTCCTAGATAGTTCATTATACCTATTTCTGAGCTGCTCCTCCCCTCCCTTTAATTTCTTATATATTCCTTTCTTTATTCCTATGTCATGTTTAAGTTTTCTGGTCATCCACCTTGGCTCATTCTTAGTTGACCTAATTTTTCTGTATGGTATATTTTGTTCCTGTGCTTTATGTAGTATACTAGTGAATATATTATAGTCATGATTAATTGTTGTGTCATCTATGACCTCACCCCTTCCTACTGGTGACAGCAACATAAGTAAATTTGCTGATGACACTAAAATAGGACGTGTTATCAAATCTGACGAGGACTCGGCAAAACTAAAGGAAGATCTAAACAAATTTTTCGAATGGTCTCAAAAATGGCAGATGAAATTCAACGTCGACAAATGTAAAGTACTCAGTATAGGAGATGTAAACAGGGAAACCAGATACCAGATGAACAACGATGCCATAGAGAAATCCGACTGCGAGAAAGATTTAGGAGTAATGATAAGTAGGAACCTTAAGCCAAGTAAACAATGTGTTTTTGCTCGTAACAAGGCTAATAAAGTACTTGGGTTCATACAAAGGAGTGTTAGTTACAAGACTAGCGAGGTCATCCTAAAACTGTATCTTGCTCTTGTGAGACCACACCTGGATTACGCAGTTCAGTTCTGGTCACCGTATTACAGAATGGATATAGAATCCTTGGAAAGAATTCAGAGGAGAATGACAAGAGTAATCCCGGGCATTAGGAACCTTGAGTATAGAGACAGGTTAAAGCATCTTAATTTGCACTCCCTTGAGAGACATAGAGCGAGGGGCGACCTGATAGAGGTGTATAAGTGGAAGGCAGGGCTAAGCAAACGGGACATTACAAAGGTACTCAAACTATCCAACCAGGAGCGAACTCGTAACAATGGTTTTAAATTAGACAAATTTAGATTTAGGCGTGAAATAGGTAAACACTGGTTTGGAAACAGAGTAGTGGATGAATGGAACAAGTTACCAAATATCATCATTAACTCGAATACGCTGAATTGCTTCAAACATTGGTTGGATGCTCATATGAGCAATATGGGTTGGGTGTAAACGGGACTGCCCAGTATGGGCCAATAGGCCCGCTGCAGTTTCCTCCATTCTTATGTTCTTATGTTCTTATGTAATATATTGTCATCTCTAGTAGGTTCTGTAATTAGTTGTTTAAAAAAATTGTCCTGTACTGCGTCTAGGAAGTCTTCAGATTCATAGTTATCTACAATGTTGTCCCGGTCAATATTTCTGAAGTTGAAATCCCCCATAATGCACAGGTTGTTATATTTTGCTGCCCTATTCATTTCCTGCCACATAGGCTGAGCTGCTTCTTTCCCAAAACCTGGGGGCCTGTAAATCACTCCCATAATTAGTTTTTCTCTTCCTTCCGTGATTTCTACCCATTCAGACTCGGTTCCTATTTCACCCTTTATTGAATTATTAATACAACATTTTAATGTATCCTGCTATGTTATGAGTTACATTATCCTGCTATTCTATGTGCTATATTATCCTGTTTTTTTATGTGTTATATTATCCTGTTTTTTATGTGTTATATTATCCTGTTTTTTTATGTGTTATATTATCCTGTTTTTTATGTGTTATATTATCCTGTTTTTTTATGTGTTATATTATCCTGCTATCTCACGCATTATATTATCCTGCTATTTTATGAGTTGCATTATCCTACTATCTTATGTGTTATATTATCCTGCTATCTAATGCATTATATTGTGCTGCTATCTTATTTGTTATATTATCCTGCTATCTTATGTGTTATATTATCCTGCTATATTATGTGTTATATTATCTTGCTATCTGAGGTGTTGTATTATCCTGCTATCTTATGAGTTATATTATCCTGCTTTTTATGTGTTATATTATACTGATATCTTTTGTGTTATGTTATCCTGCTATCTTATGAGTTATAATATCCTGCAATCTTATGCGTTATATTATCCTGTTATATTATGCGTTATATTATCCTGTTATATTATGTGTTATATTATCCTGTTATATTATGCTTTATCCCGCCATTATTCTCTCCTTTATTATTATATTCGTAGTTCTATTTATTCTTGTTCTTGGTCAGTGAAAACATTTCCCTCTTCCTTCCCCTCCTGTGACACCTCCCCTCACCTCCCTCACTCCTCACCTCACCCTCACTCCTTACCACACCCCTCACCTCTCTCACTCTTTTCCCTCCACCCTTTACCTCTCTCACTCCTACCTTCCTCCGTCTGTACTCCTCACTCCACACCTCCCTCACTTCTTCTTACCTCAACCATTACCCTGACCTGTCACCCTCACCCATCACCCCTCATCCCTCCCCCTCACCTCTCATCCTCACCCATTACCCCTTATCTCTCACACCTCACCCCCCTTCTCTCACCCTCACGTCCATCCTCCACCTCACCCCTCACCCTTTAACTATCACCCCACATCTCTCACCCTCATCCCTCCACCTCACCCCTCACCCTTCACCATCACCCCTCACCCTTCACCATTACCCCTCATCTCTTACCCTCATCCCCATCCCTTCACCTCACCCTTCACCATCACCCCTCATCTCTCATCCCCACCCTCACCCCTCCACCTCACCCCTCACCCTTCACCATCACCCCTCAACCTTCACCATCACCCCTCATCTCTTACCCTCATCCCCATCCCTTCACCTCACCCTTCACCATCACCCCTCATCTCTCATCCCCACCCTCACCCCTCCACCTCACCCCTCACCCTTCACCATCACCCTTCATCTCTCACCCTCACCCCTCCACCTCACCCCTCACCCTTCACCATCACCCCTCATCTCTCACCCTCATCCCATCACCTCACCCTTCACCATCACCCCTCATCTCTCGCCCTCATCCCTCCACCTCACCTTTCGCCATCACCCCTCATCTCTCACCCTCATCCCTTCACCTCACCCTTCACCATCACCCCTCAACTCTCACCCTCATCCCTTCACCTCACCCTTCACCATCACCCCTCATCTCTCACCCTCATCCCATCACCTCACCCTTCACCATCACCCCTCATCTCTCGCCCTCATCCCTCCACCTCACCTTTCGCCATCACCCCTCATCTCTCACCCTCATCCCTTCACCTCACCCTTCACCATCACCCCTCATCTCTCACCCTCATCCCTTCACCTCACCCTTCACCATCACCCCTCATCTCTCACCCTCACCCCTTACCCCTCCCTAGCCGCTTCCCTTCCCTGTTTTGATATTTTGTGTAATTATGACTTTCCTTTTCTTACCAATTGAATCTATCACTTGACTCTTCCACTTAGCTCTACCTCAGGACTCCACCACTTATCTCTGTTCTATAACTTGGTTTTACA